>JBBPBT010000487.1:1027130-1038905 GCA_037974875.1 Cicer bijugum
ATTTAATATTTTTAAGTTAATTGGTGCTAATTTTCCTACTTAATTCATTTTAGCGAATAAAATATTAGACTCGAATAAAATTGACGTATGTAAAGAGTTTTTATGAAAAATTAAAAATAAAAATCATTTTTTTAATAATATTTTTGAAATGTTGTTAATAATTTACCATTTATCAAAATATATCACATAGAAAAATTTATAAATAAAATAAATTTTTATTTTTATTCACTTGTATTTTTATACTATCAAGACAATCATTTATATTTGTGATTTTTAAAATAATTAAAATGAAAATCAAATATATTTATTGATCTAATTAACAACTCTTTCCAATATCATAATATAAATTAAATTTAACAAACAAAAGAATAATAATAATAAGGCTTAATTGTAGTTTTGATCCCCCTATTTTAATTGAATAGCAAAAGTAGTCTTTCATTTTGTTTCTCTCCAATTTTGGTCCTCAAACATAATTTTAGTCTAAAATTTGATGAAATTTTATTTTTTAAAGTTGTATTACATCATTTATAATTATAGATTTCAGGTACAATTGTTGCAAATGAGATCTTGAAGCCTGATGTGACTTAAATAAATGCAAAACAAATGAAATTTCATCAAGTTTTAGATCAAAATTATGTTTGAGAACCAAAATTAGAAAGAAATAAAATGAGATGACTATTTTTGTGATTCAATAATGACCAAAATTACAATTCAGCTTAATAATAATTTAAATTCTTGTACATGTGACCTTGTTCTCGAATACACTGCTGACACGTAGGCAAAGTGTCGAGTACCGATAGATAGATACGACCCAGCGTATAGTTATTGGTTGGCCAAACAAAAAGGACAGAGCATCTCGTAATTAAAGCTATTAAAGTGTAAGTTAAGAGCTTCTATAATAGAGCTCTCAAAATTGAATCTTGAAACGGATGAGTGTGTACATTTCGGTTATTTTATAATTTTTTTTAATTATTGTAGTTTTCTTTAAATTAATTGTTTATACGGATGAGTGTGCACATTTTATATTGGGAAAGAGTTTCGTTTTCAGAAAGATGAGAATAGATGAAATCCATTGATAGAAATCTTGGATCTAATGGATAAGACTAATGTTTTTAAAAAGTATATTACGTAATAAATTTTGTAGACATAAATAAATATAAATAATATTTATTATTATTATTATTAATAATATTATTATTAATATAATTATTATATTAAATTTTGATTTTATTTTAGATATTATATTTTTAGTAATTTATGTATATTAGTTTTTTTTAACTTTTGACATATTTAAATATATTATGATAAAATATAATTGAAGTATAACGTATATATAGTTATATTCTTCAAAATCTCGTGTTAAATATCAAAATAAAACTTAATTTCATTAACATATTAACTCGTAAATCTATTTAAAGATATATTTTGTTACTATTCAAAGATGTTAAAATAAAACACATTTTTGGATTTCATACCCCGGATTAAACCTATACCCCATTTAAAAAATTTAAGTTTGAAATTACTAAAACAGCCTAAACTTCACAGTAAAAACCAAAAAGTTTCATCACAAAATAAGTGTTGCTCACAAAATATTTTCACAAGAAATTTTAGGAGAAACTAAATTTCCGATAGTAATTTTCAATATCGAAAATTTTATTTTTGAAATTTTCTATAGTTGTTTTTCAATACCGAAAATTTCAAATTTTAGGTTGAAACTTTCGAAAATTTCAAAAATTAAATTTCTAATATTGAATCGTAATTATAGGAAATTTTAAGTTTCGGGGAAGTTCACCGAAAATTTCATTCCTCACTGAAATTTTTGAAACAATGTTTTTTTTTTTACATTTTATTCATTTTATTTTTTTAGTGAGGACTAGAGGAGCAAAAAACTGCGTTGAACATTCTCGAGTTTAACCTCCTACACAATCAAATAGGAGAGATGTCATTGAGAAAATGAGAAAGAGGAACGAAGAAATGCAATAAGAGGATTATAATATTCAACATGAGTTTGAGCAAGATCTTGTGTTCGAAGATGAACAAGATCAGCACCACCAGCATAACGAGCATCACCATCAGTAGCCTAAACAACTTATATTTTGTGGATTTCTTACTATATTTTTGTCCTTAAGGATTATGAGCACCACATTACAATGAAAGTGAAATTGATTGGTTAGTAAATAATTTATTTTATTACATATTATAATATAGCATAATATGTAGATTTTAATATATTTGTAGTATATGTAAGACATAGGCCTCCTTGATCATGATTTTGATATAAAGTCCAAACATACAATGAACATGCATTATTTGATTGATCTAATTGCTTAAATTGAGAAACATTTCAGGAACATGATCAAACACTATACACTTGGACAAAGCTTAGAACTTAAGCAATCAAGCAAAAATGGAGGATATACTACCAGCTTGAAGAAAGATGTATAAATGTGTCTAGTGTTAGTAGTGTCCATTAGGTAGACTTAATCATAATGAGTTCTCATATAATATCTGCCAATGGAATCATAAAACAAGTTTTAATCAATCAAGAAATCAATCAAGTAATAAGTCAAGTGAATAATCAATTGGGCAATCGATTGTCTAAACCAGAGAATAAAGGTTTCACTAAGTAAATCGATTAGGAAATCGATTACTTAAAGGTTTTCATTTAAAACCTGTGTTATGGGTTTTGACAAATCAATTGGGCAATCGATTTGCACATCAATTGAGCAATCGATTTGGTAATTCACAGAACTAAGTTAGCACTGAGTAAGTCGATTGGCAAATTGATTACGAAAACACTTTGTCATCAGACTTGGCCTCTGTGATCAACGAAATTGATTAGACAATCAATTGAACTAAGTTTCTTAAGGTGCAAGCTTTACACTAATCGATTAGGTAATCGATTGAAAGAATGAAATGGTTAATCATTTATCAGAAACATACGTCCTAGTCGATTGGCACATTGATTTCAACTAAATGGATAAGTTACTGTAACAAGCCAAATCGATTGGCAAATCGATTGAAGTAAAATATCTGAGTCACTGTGATTAGTCAAATCGATTGGAGCAAAACATTTGAGTCACTGTGATCAGTTCAATCGATTGGCAAATCAATTAGAGTAAAGATTTGTGTTACAGGGAAAATTAAGCCAATTGCCAAATCAATTATGTTAATAAATATGAGTCGACTGAGTAATCGATTGTTTTGATCTCGTTGTTTGAACAAAACACTTATAATCGATTCTGATATACACTTAGTATCAGTTTCTGATTTATGAATTAAAAGAATCGATTGGCAAATCGATTAGTTTCTATGTTTTCAAGATTCAAGTAAAACAAGAAACGCGATAATCGATTGGGAAATCGATTAAGCTGAAACTACACTTTTATGAAATCGATTTTTCTGATGTTTTTCTGAAAAATATATAAACTGATTCAATCACAATTTCTCATAACTTTTGAAATAACTTTTGAAATAACTTTTGAAATAACTTTTGAGAGAACTTTTGAGAAAACTTTGAAAACATTGAAATAACCTTTGAATACACTTTGAATAACACACAACAGTTGAACAATAACTCTTGAATACATTGGCAAATAGTGTGTGAGATTCTCAATAGTGATTGAGTCAAATCTTCCCATTTCTCTTTTCTTTCTTTTGTAAAAACAACTGTATGAAAAGAAGTTCTAGAAAATCCAATGGTGTAAACTGGTGGCTATCTTTGTTGGTGCTTGTGTTCATCAAGAAGAAGTCTCAACTTGATCTCGTGAGGGTTTGGCGAGTAGCTCTTAGGGATAGGTTGGAATTGTAATAGAAGTTGGTGTTGAGTTGGATGGATAGGCTGTGATTAAGCTGGAAAGTCTGTAAAATGTACTCAAGTCAATTCTAGTGAAAAGGCTGAAATCATTGTTGATTTCAGGACTGGATGTAGGATGTCATACTGATAGCCGAACTAGTATAAAATCTCTGGTGCACGATTTTCTTTATCTCTTCTCTTTATATTGATATTGCATGAATGCTTATTCTTGAATGTTTGTATTGGTGAATTTCTAACTTGATTAATCTTTTGAATAAGCATTGTATATGTATTCTTATATTGATAATATATGTGTATGCGAATCTTTGTCTTGATAAGGTTTTGAATTTATCACTGTTGAATTGGAATTAATAATAAACAAGTTGGTTTTATTATTAAGTTCATCACTTAGGAAAAATTAGATAACTTTGCTAGTAACATTGTATAAAACATCCTAAGGTTAGAGGCCACAAATACCAACAATATAGGTTACTACAAAGCTGATTTTAGGAACTCAAATGCAGGATATGTATAATTTAGTTTATACAAAGTTGATTTATAGTGTAGTTTATATGTATATTTTAAAATATTTATAGTCTAGTTCATTAGAGTTTAATGAAATAATTGTATATTTAGATTATAATTTTTGGTATTTATTTTAATTAAACAGGATAAACGTGCCTTAAAAGTTGTTTCAAATGACAAAAAGCAAAACAAATTCATTGATATCAAATATGTATTACATGCTCGGATAGATAATTGGATTATTATATCTAGATTACGTCCTCTACAACGATGTAGTTTGCACATAATTGACGATAATATGATATTTGTTTTTGCTGAGAGGTGGCACACAAAGATTAGCTCATTTCATTTGCTATTTGGTGAAATAACTATTATTCTTGATGATGTTAGGGATCTTTTGAGCATCCGATGTTATGGAGGGTTTTGACACCTCCGGCTTATGTTAATGAAGATTTGGCCATTGTTGCTGTTGTTGAGTTACTGGGAGTTGATCATGATGAAGTTGTGACTGAAACTAGGATCAATAGAGATGCCTCATATAGTTTTGAGTGGTTGAAAGTTGTATTTTTTAAGCAACTTCTTAAAGAACGATATGAATGTGCAGCGAAGGCATACCTACTTCATTTGGTAGGGAGTACCATACAAGTTGATAAAAGTTTCACCCTTGTATCTGCAAAATATTTATTTATTTTTCAAGACCTTGATGCTTGTGGTAAATGAACATTGGGACCAACTGTTCTTGTTGTTTTATTTAACTATCTTAGAGATGGTATACTGCCTGCAATGAAATAGATTAGAGGATATTTATCTCTATTTCAAGTACTATTATATTATTTTTTATACTTATTATATTGTTATTTGATAAGAAGCTTATTTAATTATTTGTATTTATTATTATTATTTACAAACAATGATTTATGAGCATTTTTTTAACATTTGTAAACAGAGTCTGAATGAGCCTATATCTTCAATGTCACAGATGTTTCAATGGACTGCAAAATAAATATCTAGGAACATTGCAGAGCAAAGTTGGATGTTTTGAGAGATACTGATATATCTAGATGCCAAATTACAATGAGAACTCTACGCCACAATTTCAGTATATGTCGTTGTTTTACAAGGTACATTCATTGGTGTTCCATGATGGTACCATATTTACCATAGAGGTGTATATGATATTTTGGGTATACTCAGCACATCCCTCATACACCACCAATGCTTGTTGTACGTGATATTGATGTTGAATGGAGTATGTACAAGAACTCTGTACGATCCCTTCGTACTAAATTGCATCCAACTGCATATCCACACGAGTCTGTGGAGGGACACATTCAGTGGTACTATAGGATATCTCATCCTTGGATGATCCCTTACGTTGTTGTAGATGTTGGTCCTAGTAATGATGCAAATGTTGGTGTTGGTTCTAGTTATGATGTTGATGTTGATGTTGGTGCTGGTCCTAGTCATAGATATGATGTTGGTGTTGGTCCTAGTCATGATGCTGGTCCCGATAATACTTATGGTGAATGGTATACACAGTGTTAACTAATGAATGGTCTTATACAACAGATTTTAGATGTACATAGATTAAATCATGAAGATGAGATGTGTGTCTTATTAGAGAGAGCTTTATACATATCTAGATGAGGGGATTATTATTAGTATTGTAGTTGTATTTTTATTATCTTACTTTATTATTAAGACTTATTTGTTTAGACTTATCTCAATTGACTTATTATTCAAACTTTATTATTTAATGTTATTTATTTAGACTTATCTCGATTGACTTATTATTCATACTTTGCTTTATTGCTTAAGACTTGTTTTGTTAAAAGTTTAAATAATTTAATCTTTTGTATATTATGTGAATGAATTTTGTTACAAAAAGGAATATGAATTGCAGAGGAAATAAACTAACTAATTGAAAACAACATATATATGAAATAAAAATTTAAATCAAAAGTGTCTATCATCTGTTAAAGACATATAATATGATGTAATCTCTAAATCTAATGAACCTCAATATTGTAGATGTCCAACATAAGCTATAGCCCATGATATAGACTCATCAGTATGGTGCTTCTTCCATTGCCATGCAAGTGGAGGTAACATACATGTTATTCAGTTTAACTTGAACCCAATGACTTTCATTAACAAAACCAATGCAGATAATACGATCATGTGATAGGTCTCCATTGTGTGCATCCATCAATCAGAAAAAAGTCAAAAAAAAAGTTTTTACCAATGTAACAAGAACAACATTATATTTTATTGCTATCAAGAAACCCATATCTTGAATGCTCATCCACTTTCCGTTGGGTTGGTTTCTCAAATTAGTTAAAAGTAAATATTGTGTCACTTCTTGCAAATGTTCCTTGAACAATGCAACATATAAATCAGGTTTGGACTTCGTCTCTGTATACAACTGTCGACACACAATGCTCCAATATTCTTCACTATGGCCAAGTAAAGCATCAATAACATGATATCCACAGTTTCCATCAGCTTTAACATTAACTATGTCTTCAATATATGGATGAATTAGAGGAGGAAACTCGTCCAAATATTTTCTAACTTGACTCGTCATAGGTGCTTGTTGAGAGACTTGTTTGGATGCTTGCTTGGGAGGTTTGTTTGGATGTCTTGAGGGAGGCTTGTTGGGATGCTTTCATGCGTCCTTGACGAGAGACTTGAGTATTTACATTATCATAATAAAATACATCAACATACTCAAAATATGAAGGGTCACAATATACGTCAAATCCCATCGGTTAATTTCCTTTTTTCCTCTTCACACCACCTTTTGTTTTGATCTTATCTGGTGGTGCATACATTGATGTTGTCTCTGGATATGTTATTTCATGCAACTTGCTCTTCAATGCCCTTCTTCTAGAAACATTAAGTGTTTTCCATGTTTTCCAAATTATATTCATCTTTGATGTAATGTATAACTCTAAATTATTTTCCAACTTTTCTTCCTCTTGATCACAATTAATGGTTAGTTTCCTCCAATGTATATGAACATCATCCAATGAGATTGGAACACCTTCCAACTTTTATTGTGTCAACTCACATGCACAAGGTAATCCGTGAATGTTTTTAAGTATACAACAACATGGAACTTTGTCATTACCGACATAGCTAACTCTCTTGTATTCATGAATAATATCAACTAAAACTTTCTTGGATACAACCCAAGTCAAATTCTCATAGAATGGATTGTTGTGTATATGTTCTTTACGACCCTTACTTATCTCAAATGAACCTTTTATCTTAATAATTTGGAACTTCAACATGTCATTCATACCATTCTATGTTTTACAGGAATCTCCTTTACTGTGCTCCAAAAATTTCTTCAATGATCAACGAGTAGACTCAACCCTAATATTGAATCATAAAAAATGTTTGATATTATTTCAATAAAAATTATATCATGCATGTTTAATCCTATATAAGTATAAATATAAAACAAAATGCAAAGTTTTAATGACGTACCTATTAGTCGTAGTATTTCTTAGATGCAATACTCGATTGGTCTATGCTTCAACAAATCTTTCCTTGTGTGGACTCAACCATGTGTCTCTAACGTAGTCAAAGAAAATAATATTATTGACATATGTTAGATCAAACATTTGCAAAAGTTCTTCGTAGTCGTTATCTTCAGGAACAATAAATAATTTTCCTCCACAACTCAAGAATGATTTCCTCCATATCTTTTTTTAATATATATTATTTGCATTTGGCTCCAACATTTTTGTTAACGTGAAGTTGACAAAGTAAATTTGTTGAAGATGGAAATACAATTTCAATTGCATTCATTAAAGTAAATTATCTATTAGTCACGATCACTTGAGGAGGTGTTTGAAACAAACAACTCTTTTAACTTCTCTAACGGTCAACACATTTTTTTTACGCTCACAATCCATATAAGCAAATGCAACATTGAATGTCAACTCAATTGAAGTTACATCGAAAATTTCAAACAATGGTAACCTATACTTGTTGGTTTTGTAGGTGTTATCCATAATCAATATAAGAGAGAACATGTTCAACAAAATTATGGAATCTAGGTGCATCCAAAACATGTCCTTCACAACGTTAGAGTCTCCATGAGTCCTATTCCAACAAGCATACTTCTCAGCATGAAGTAACTTCAACAAGCATATCAGTTATGGGTTCTTTCAAATACTTATGGTATGTGCTTCGCCACTTATAAATTTGAGAGCTTTTAGTCACATTCTCCTTATCTCGATCTCTCAAAGATTATAAGACGTGTTTCGGTGCAACGTGATACTTTGTCAGCTCGTCAGCATGTTTCTTATCTTCTTCTTCTTTTAAGCGTCCCATATATGCATTATTCTTAAAAGTAACCACTTACTCATGGATGTGAAGTCCACACATTAAATTGATAATTCACCCCTCAACATTTTTCAATGGTCTTGATCTATGTTTAAACTGACAACCACACCTTTTAGTGGAAGTACTTGAGTTACTTTTATTTGAATTAAATTTTTCACCTCTATCACAATCAATAATTAATTTTGACTTTCTTCCTCTCTTTCTAGTCTCTAGGTCAGAACGAGTAATGATAACTACTGAATTTTATTGGCCAAGCTCTCTTACACATAATATGCCAAATTTTTGTGACTAAAAAATTTGATCAATTGTGAATGCTTCAGTCAAATCTATACATAATGGTTGTGTTTTTTCCATCCCTATTTCGAAAAAAAAAGTTAAAAAATCAAAAAATAAAATTACATACCGAAAATTTGAAATTTTCGACTAAGTAAATATAACTACCAGAAATTTTGAGTCACAAATTTCCGATAGTATAAATAATGTACTAGAAATTTGTTGGCAAATTTTTTAATAAACAAATTGTACAACCGAAAATGGTAAAAATAAAATTTTTGGTAGTTATAAATTGTGTACCAGATTTTTAAGAAAAAAATGTCACTTACCAAATATTTGGTTGATGTGGTCAGATTTTGGAGTAATTTTTGTTTTTACCAATCACTAAATGAAAATTAAAGGAATAATTTTAGCCTTTTAACAATTTCGGGGGTATAAGTTTGGAGATACGAAATTCAACTTTCATTTTTAAGTAGGCTAACATGTCATATGAGACTTCTTTCAGACAAAAAAAGTAAGCCTAAGATAGACCATAAATCAGACTTAAATCTTGAATTTTTTGACAGGTCAGGCTCATACCTTGCAAAGTCTAGTTCAGGTTACAAAGACAGTCTGATGTCAACCTAAGGTAGGATGTATGCAGATAGCAAGTATAATGATTGGATGAGTAATGTGTCAAATACCTTTGGGAAACCCCCTATTTACAGAGTAATTCGGCTCATATTTATTGTGATATGTTACTGTTATTATTGATGTGATCGTTGAAATCATAATGAAATTGTTGTTATCTGTAATGTAACTACATACTAAGATAAGTGATAGGTCTTATCTAGTTTTGATTGGTGATATGCAATGCATAGGACGACAGAAATGTCAGTGCTAGTAGATTTCTCCTTGCCTTTGGACATGTGTGCTACTAAAGATGATGTCAGACACAGTTTTTGTGCTGCATCATCCTTGGTGCAAATATTGTCGCATCATACCTTACTTAGGTTGGACCTTGTTGTTGGGTTAGTTTGCTCTATATGTATTGGGCTTTCTTGACGATCGATCTATAATACATTTGGGTTGGACTTTTTAGGCCCATTCATTTATATTACATTATTTATAATTTTCTATATAAATTATATAGGGGATAATTATTTGTCATGGTCAATCATAATTTACTCTATAAATCATACACAAGAAATATATTTTTCATTTGTCAATTAGCTAAAAGATGGTTCTTTTTAAGAGTTAATTAGTTAAAAGAAATGTATTTAATTAGTATTGTGTCTATTGAATATCTTTTAGATAAAATTTTAAATAAAATTATAGTACATTAACTATAATTTATGTATAAATACATATATGATTATTTAAGTTTAGCCTAGTTCTCGCTTAAGTCCTTTTTGTTTTGTTGTTGTTGTGATTTAGTCATTTAAGTTACATTATATTTTCACAGTTATTCATTTATCTTACTTTCAACAACTACTATTGCAATTGAAAACATCTGAATTTTAGAAACTCTACCAAATACTGTAACAATATGTCATTCATACTAATCATTCATCAAACTATATACATGGTCTATATTTTTTTTTTCAACAACCATTTATACACATGTATATCCTTAAAAGGTTGATAATAAAATTCTATTTACATAATTAACTTCTTCAACTTACAAAGTAGTTTGACCATACAACTTACTGCAATGTTTGAATTAGATTTTAACATTGCATTACACTAATTTGAGAAAATTGTCAAACATAAAACACCACATGCGTAATTTAATATAACCTAAAGGCTAATGATGCAAACTGAATATAATTTAAAAGGCTAAATCAATAAAAGAAAATTAAAAATTCTATGTTAAAATTAAACTAAAATTAATGACCACAAATTTATTTTTTATTATTTATATAAATATATACTCCTTAATCGATAAAAGAGTTATATATATATATATATATATATATAATACTTTTATTGATTAAGGAGTATATACAAATATTTTATATTCTTTTTAGGCATGAATATTTTACTTGAGTGTTAAAAAATATTTTATTAAATAATTTTATTTTATTTTTTAAAAATGATTAATGTGAGTAATTAATTATTAATTTTGTTTGGGAAAAATGAAAAGTTCTTATCAATTTAATTTTTATTATTTTTTCCCAATTATCTTATAACTCCACTTATAATTTGTTAATATTTTAATATTGTAATATATACTTTCATATATGTAAGTATGTAACCAACAACTTAGAACATACAAATGAACAAATATTTTGTTAGTTGAGAGAGAAAAAGTGTGGAGATTTTCATCGGAGTGTGGGGTGATATATAAAGGAAACAAGTAAAAAATAATTAGAAAGATGAAGAGTTGGAAAGTAAAAGGTTGTAATGTGTGGTGTGTATAAGTTCATGTTGGTGGCCTTAAAAAACATATGTTAAAGAATTAAAAGTAGAAATTTAATATTAAAGAAAATAACTATAAGACTTAATAAAATTTTGATATACCTTTTCCAAGATAAAAATTTCTTTTGATTTTTTAACATACGTTTTTAAAACATTTGTTAATGTTTACCTTAACAAATTATTAAAGTGATTTTTTCTTGTGATTATCTTTTAAGATTCACTAAATATACACCTCTCACTAAATTTATAGAACCTAAAATCACATATGATACATTAAAATAATATTTTGTAATACAAATTTGTTAAATAATTTTACACTAAGTACCACTTGTGATTCTTTAACTTAATTTTAATTAACGTTTTAGTCTTTTATATTTTTTTTTCTCGATTTGGTCCTTTATTTTAATTTTAAGTGACAATTT
>JBBPBT010000487.1:1039164-1062266 GCA_037974875.1 Cicer bijugum
TCCTTTTTTTTTTTTACTTTCCCCCCTTTTTTTACTTTTTGTTTTTTGTCTATCTTTTTTCAGATTTTTTTTTGTCTTCCTCTCCAAAAATAAACACATTTATCTTTCCTTTCTTCAATTTCCTCCTTTTTCCATTTATTTACATGTTTTAATCAAAAAATTTATGAAGTAACTTGAGCAACTTTATCTCCTCACTTGCAAGGTAACTTGGTACATTGTTTTGCTTATATACAATTTTTTTATTTTTTTTATTCATACACGTTTTTTGGGTTCATAGCTGGTTTTTCTGCTTCTGGTTAATAATATAAACATTAGTGGTTAATGAAGTATCATAGGTGGTTAATGACTTATTTTTGTCTAAAAATTAGGGTTGTGAACTATTAATCAATCATGTTAATTATTTTTGTCTAAATATTAAGTTTCATCACTTTTAATCAATGATGTTAATCAGATTTGGAATGTTAAGTTTCATATTATGTGATTAGTAGTGTTTAAATTATGGGTCTTTCTGATTTTTTGTTTCTGGTTAATTGTGTAAATATTATTGGTTAGTGAAGTACAATAGGTGGTTAATGATCAGATTGAATTATTTTTTGTAGTTTTTGTGTGGCATTTGCACTATTGTAAGACCCATAATTTTAAATTATACCTTATGTATGTTAATGGATTTTGGTATTGAACTCAGGGGCTTTTTAGCCAAGTTATTAATATTTTGGAGTTTATATGATCAAAAAGATATTTTGATGCCCGATTAGAGTTACTCGTCGATAAATAAATTAAATTAACTGCGGTGAATCTTTTACGAATAGTTTAATGTGTTTTGGGTAAAAGAGTAATTTAATAAATATCTGAAGAGTTGGAGATATTTGTTAATTATTAGTAAAATATATATATATATATATATATATATATTTATATATAAAGAAAAGGAAAAGAAAGAAATAAAGAGAAGAGAAGTAGAAAGGAAAGAAAAAGAGAGAAAGGAAATACAAAGGAGAGAAAATCAGAATTTTCCATCTCCTTCCTCACTGCCTCGCGCAAGAAGTTCAATTTTTCCCTTCCTCCATTGTTGCTCGTTTTTGCTTCCTTTTCTTTCCTTTGAATTCGAATTTGATAGAGGGAGATGGGACAAGGATTTTTCAACTTCACTCTTCCTCTTTGATTCGAAAACGAAGAAAAACGGTATTAGGGATTCAAACTCAAATCTCCCCGTTTCATCTAGATCTAAGTGTCATTTCAAGAAGTGATAGAAGGGAAAGTTGCTCACCACTACACTACGGTGCTAGTGAGCTAACTTTGGAAGCGGCGTTGCGAGCGGAGGTTTTTACCGGATTTGTTCACGGTACCGTAATCGGACGTAAAAGCTAAAGTGAAGGTAAGGGCTCCTTCCAAACTTTTAGTTTGCATTTAGGGCCTTATCTATAGTTGTGTGGAAAAGAATTTGATTACGGTTGGTGTATTGAATTGGAGAAAATGAATTTAACTCATTTATGTATAATTTTGAGTAAATGAAATTTGATGTATTTGAGTGTTATGAATTCGTGATTTGTGTTCATCGTACTTGGCGTGTTCATACTTGATGTTTGTTGATTGATGTGATTTGGTGTGAATCGTTGATTGATTTGGATGGAATTTGATAACATGTTTGAGATGTGTTTTGTGTGGCTTGTGTGGAAAAATGATTTTGTGTAAGTTACGGATTGAATGTGAATGTACGTTTGAGTTTGTTTTTGTGTGGGATTTGAAAACCATTAAGTTAAACGAGTATTAAGAATGGGGAATCTCTTAATGTCTTGCATACTAATGAGAGTTTTGGAAAATTGTTTAAGTTAAATGAGAATTAAGAATGGGGAATCTCTTAATGTCTTATTTACTTGAAGTTTGTTTTGAAAATCGTTTAAGTTAACTGGGCGTTAAGAATGGGGAATCTCTTAATGTCTCGGTTACTTAATGTTGTTTTGGAAAATCGTTTAAGTTAAATGAGAATTAAGAATGGGGAATCTCTTAATGTCTTATTTACTTGAAGTTTGTTTTGAAAATCGTTTAAGTTAATTGGGCGTTAAGAATGGGGAATCTCTTAATGTCTCGGTTACTTAATGTTGTTTTGGAAAATCGTTTAAGTTAAATGAGAATTAAGAATGGGGAATCTCTTAATGTCTTATTTACTTGAAGTTTGTTTTGAAAATCGTTTAAGTTAACTGGGCGTTAAGAATGGGGAATCTCTTAATGTCTCGGTTACTTAATGTTGTTTTGGAAAATCGTTTAAGTTAAATGAGAATTAAGAATGGGGAATCTCTTAATGTCTTATTTACTTGAAGCTTGTTTTGAAAATCGTTTAAGTTAACTGGGCGTTAAGAATGGGGAATCTCTTAATGTCTCGGTTACTTAATGTTGTTTTGAAAATCGTTTAAGTTAAATGAGAATTAAGAATGGGGAATCTCTTAATGTCTTGTTTACTTAATGTTTGTTTTTGAAAAATCCTTTCAGTTAAATGAGTATTAAGAATGGGGAATCTCTTAATGTCTTATTTACTGAATGTTTTGTTGTGGGAATCGTTTAAGTCAAAAGTATATTAAGAATGAGGAATCTCTTAATATGCCTGTTTGCTTAATATTTGGCGTGAAAATCGTTTAAGTCAAATGAGTGTTAAAAATGGGGAATCTTTTAATAACTGCATTTGCTTAACGATTGTTGTGAATGGAGTCAGTATATGCTCATGCATTTTCATGCTTTTTGTAAATCGTGCAGACCCGTGATAGGTGGCACCTTGATAAATAGTACTTTGGCCTGTGATAGGCGGTACATTTATGATTTACGTTTTTGTAAGTTGTGCAGACCCGTGATAGGTGGCACCTTGGTAAATTGTACTTTGGCCCGTGATAGGCGGTACATTTACGACTTACGGTTTTTTTGTAAATTGTGCAGACCCGTGATAGGTGGCACCTCGGTAAAGAGTACTTTGGCATGTGATAGGCGGTACCTTTACAATTTACGTTCTTTTTAGTAAGCCGTGCAGACCCGTGATAGGTGGCACCTTGGTAAACGATACGGGCCCGTGATAGGCAGTACGTTTATGGTTTACGCTTTTTAGTAAATGGTGCAGACCCGTGATAGGTGGCACCTCGGTAATAGGTACTTTGGCCTGCGATAGGCGGTACAATTATGATTTACGGCCCTTCGAGGAGGGTTTTGGTTTGGAATTCCGAGTCCATGCATTTTGGCATATACGCATTGCATTAGGGTGCTCGACACACGAGTCGTGTTTGATTCAAATTTATGATTGTGATGATATTACTAAGTGCTATGTTTTGGAACAGATTGTGTGTAAGTGTGTTTGATTCAAGTTTATGATTGAGTGTTGGAACTTAAGTTGTGGTGGTAAATGGGGTTTTATTTGCTAAGTGTTATGTTTTGGAATTGTGTGATAGTGTGTTTGGTTGCAAAACTATTTTGAAACTAAGGTTGTTGTGGTGATTGTGTTATAATTGCCAAGTGTGGATGTTTGGGAATTGTGTGATATCATGATTGATTGCAAAACCATTTTGAAACTTAAGATGTCGTCGTAATTGTGTTATAATCGCTAAGTGTTTTGTTTTGGAGTTGTGTGTAAGTGTGATTGATTTCAAAATTGTTTCGAAACTCAAGATGTCGTGGTGATTGCGCCATAATTGCTAAGTTTGATTGTTTGGAGTTGTGGGTAAGTGTTGATTGATTTCGAAACCCTTTGAAAAGCTGAAAAATGCTGAATTTTGTTGTTTTTATGCTGCTGTCTGATGTGTTTTCGAATACAGCAAGCTGTATTCGAATACAGACATGCTGTTTTGCCACTGACTTACTGTGTAGTCGAATACAAACTGTTGTAGTCGAATACAGACATGTTGTTTTGCTGTTTAATGCTGAAATAGCCTTGTATTCGAATACAAAGATGCTGTATTCGAATACAGCAGTGCTGTTTTGTTAAAACCTTCATTTTTCAACCTTGTTTATGAATTTTTAGCATATGGAAACCCTTTTAAGGTGCATGCTAAGTTGATATGTCATTTTGTGCATTTGAAAACTTAAATGTTATGTGTTAACTGTTAATTTCGGTTGGTGACCCTTTACAATTATTGTGGAAAATCTGGGCTTTGCCCTCATATGAGAGTCAGGATGATCCTACCGGTTCGTACCCTCCGGATGGGAATGTGAATGGGAGTGCTTGATTGGAACTACGTTAGGAGAATCTCACGGGGCGCGTGGAGATTACTCAAGGCGTATAGTTTTTTAGTTATGTATAGAATGATCAGACTAGGTTGTCACTCAGGACACATGTGTCTTTCTTTTGGGTTACCTTTATGTTAAGTTGAAAGGATGTACCTGTACTATTGTTGACATCAGGACATGCTTTGGATTTATATTTTGAAAAACTTTTCCGCTGCTTGTAAATTTTAATGACTTAATTATTTATCCAAAGGTTTTACCTTATTTATTTCTCTGTTGTATTTTGATTTCTTTTGAAAAAAAAAATACACCCTCGCTTTGAAAAACGGGATGTTACAACTATCAATTGAAACTTCATGGATTGTGATACTATTGAAGATGAAGGTATTAGGGTTGACGACCTTGATGATGATGACAACGCATGTTGTTGGGAGCCTGCAACAGGGATGTGTTTTTCTTACTTAGAAGAAGTCAAATCATTTTATGAAGAGTATGCTTCGAGAAAAGGTTTTGAGTGGAAGATTAGATCTTCAAGAAAAGGGCAAGATGGGGAGCCCTGCTACTTAATTTTATCATGCTTAAGAGAGGGGTCTAAAGTGCCAAAAATTTCGTGTACGTTAAAAACACTTTCAACTAAGGTAAATAATTGTCATGCCAAGATTGTTATTAAGTTGGATAAAGATTGATTGTGGTACATTACAAAATTTGAACCTAATCATACTCGCGAGACAAGTCCTACAAAGGCAAGGTTGTTCAAAGCTAACAATAAAATGAATTTGCATGTAAAGAGAACAATACAAATCAATGATGATGCAGGAGTGAGGATCAACAAGACATTTCAATCTTTTGTTAAAGATGCGGGAGGATATGAAAACATACCATTTTGTGAAAGAGACGTGAGGAATTATGTTAAAAAGGAACGACGCGCAATAGGAAAAGAAGGTGATGGAAAGGCCTTGATAAGTTATTTCTGCCAAATGAGGGAACACAATTTAGATTTCTTCTATGACAAAGATTTGGATGATGATTTTCACGTAAGGAATGTGTTTTGGGCTGACGCAAGAAATAGAGCTGCTTATGAATACTTTGGAGATGTTGTGACTTTTGACACAAAACATTTGACTAATAAGTATGACATGCCTTTTGCTGTGTTTGTTAGTGTGAATCACCATGGTTAATCAACATTACTCGGATGTGGACTGTTGTCAGGTGAAGATACAGATTCATTTGTATGGCTTTTCAAATCATGGCTTCGTTGTATGCTAGGAAAGGCCCCTCTAGGTATTGTGACTGACCAATGCAAGGCTATGAAAAATGCCATTGAGTTAGTCTTTCCTACATCTCGTCATAGGTGGTGTTTATGGCATATAATGAAAAAAAATCGTGAAAAGCTCGGTCAATATAGTGAATATAAAAAGATTAAGTTTGCATTGAAAGAAGCAGTTTACGACACAGTCACAAAAGACGCATTTGAAGAAAAATGGTGTTCTTTCAACGAAAAGTTTGAGCTTCAACAAAATGATTGATTGAATGGATTGTATAACTAACGTCATAGATGGGCATCAACCTTGTTAAGGAAATATTTTTGGGCAGGTATGTCTACTACACAGCGAAGTGAGAGTATACATTCTTTCTTTGATGGTTATATCAATTCAACGACAAGTTTAAATCAATATGATAATGCTCTCAGAAGTCGAGCAGAAAAAGAATTTGAAGCAGATTTTAATTCGATGGATACTACAATTTCTTGTGGGTCAAACTCGTCAATTGAAAAACAATTCCAAGGTGAATATACTCATGCCAAATTTAAGGAAGTTCAAATAGAATTTAGATCTAACATGAATTGTGTTACTTCCTTGTATATTGTGGAGGGTTCCTTTGTTACATACCATGTGTTGGAGGAAGTGTCAATTGGAGACAAACTAAAAGAATGTGTCTTAAAAGTTGTGTTTAATCGAGAAAATAATGATGTCAACTGCGAATGTTCGTTATTTGAGTTTAGAGGTATTTTGTGTTGCCATGTGTTATCTGTGTGTACTCAAGAGAGAGTTAAAAATGTGTCAAAGAAGTATATATTAACAAGATGGAAGAAAAATACTAAAAGTTAACATTCATATATTAAGAGCAGTTATGGTGTGAAAGAATTGAAGCCACAAATGGACAGGTTTGACAAATTGTGCAAGCATTTCTATGAAGTTGTTGAAGTAATTGCAGAGTCTGAAGACGCGACTAAGGCACTCCATGAAATATTACATCAATTTAATTCTAATGTGCCCACCATGGATACTACAATTAACGAGGTTAAAAGAAGTTCTATTGATGCTTTAAGTCTAAACAATGATAATGAAATTCACAGTCCTTTGCGGGTCAAGCGTAAAGGTCGTCCTCCATCAAAAAGAAAAATATCTGTAGTTGAAAAAATCGTAAAAAGGTCAAGAAATCAAACCAATCAACGCGATAACAGAGAGGCTACCTTTGTAAGTTTTCTTCGTCCAGAAATTATGTATCCATCATGTACATACTATATTAAAATATTTCTTTTTTGTTTATTGAAATTTGTAGGAGAACAATACTGAAATAGTGAGAAATGATAATGAAAGTAACATCTGTATAGAATCATCTATTGAAGCTATCAAAAGTAACACATTGGTTCGTATTTGAATTTATGAATGAGTGTGTGGTTGTATTATTATATGTAAGATGGTTGTATTATTATATGTAAGATTGTGCTAACTTACTGTATGTTGTTGTTTAGGTTGGAGGTAATACATCATTCTTGGATCTTTTGTCACAATTCAGCATAACTATGTGATAAAATGTAAATATTTTATCAATTTTTTATATGACATTTTGTTGCAACAAACAATCAAGTAAATGGATTGTATGATAATCATGTATGTGGTTTATCACATTTGTCACTTTTTTGTCATTAATGGATTTTAACAGAATGTTTAGTCATTCTTATCAAAGACATGGTTAATGTTGTGAACCACTTCGTTAATGGATTTTAACATAATGTTTGGTCATTCTTATCAAACAAAATATAAATCGGGTTAATGGCGTAAAGGAACATGGTTAATGTTGTGAACAACTTGGTTAACGAATTTGAACTGAAAACTTGGGCATTCTAATCAAATAAAATATAAATCTGGTTAATGACTTAAAACAATATGGTTAATTCCTTGCACAACTTCATTAATGGATTTTAACATAATGTTTGGTCATTCTTATCAGACAAAATATAAATCGGGTTAATGGCTTAAAGAAACATGGTTAATGTTGTGAACAACTTGGTTAATGAATTCAAACTGAAAACTTGGGCATTCTAATCAAACAAGATATAAATCTGGTTAATGACTTAAAACAATATGGTTAATTCCTTGCACAACTTGGTTAATAGATTTGACAAACATGGTTAATGTTGGTTAACAACTAGGTTAATGAATTCGAATTGAAAACTTGGCATTCTAATCAAACAAGATATAAACCTCGTTAATGACTTGAAATAATATAGTTAATTCCTTGCACAATTTGGTCAATGGATGTAAACAGAATGGTCATTCTTATCATACAAAATATAAATTTGGTTAATGGCTTTAAGTAACATGGTTAATATTGTGAACAACTTGGTTAATGAATTTAAAATCAATTTGAATGTTTGAACATGGAAATAATTTGCCAATAAATTTAAAATCATTTGAAGATAATTAAACTTAACTTCGAATTTGAATTTTAAGACATAATTCATCTGAACTACATAACTTCGGCAATTTTTACACAACTTAATCAACCAAATCTAAGTCCGTACTTAAAGAAATAAAGTTCATTCATATTTGTTGATAAAAGCATAAAGAAGGAAAAATACAAGCAACAAGTGCAGTTCAAACCCCACCAACTACTACTACTACTTCCTACCTCATCTGTTGACAAATAGTATGTTATTAACAAGTCTAATTTCATACCATAAATATTTGATAAACAAAAAAATTCAATATTTATACCGTCAAATTCATGATCGGATTCATGCATTGGTTGACGTTTACAGAATTCTTGTTTCAACCATTTTACCTCACCCTCAAGAATCGAAATCTTCTCTTGGGACTGCCTATTCTTCGCCACCAATCGTTGATAATCAACATAACGTACAGTTTAATTTTCTTGTTCATGCAATGCTTCATTTACCAAGTCAAATTCAAGTTCTTCATTTGTGGCAGTTAACTCTTCAATTATTTTGCAAAGTGAAAAACAATTGAAACACGCATTATTATTAAATAATTTATACAATCAAATAACATAAATGTTTATCGTGTTATTTTGAAATGCTTTAAATATTGTTTTCTTCTGACACTATAAGATTGGCCAATTCAAAAATCTCGGGAAACTAAACTTGGGAATTGATGCTTAACCCAATGACAAGTGGTTGAACGCCCAAATCTAAAATAAATGTTAATGACTTAATAGATGTATTTTAATTTAAAGACAACACAAGATAGAGGATAGTGACATAAAATAATATTAAATATATACATGTAGGACAGCTGCACAACCTGTTATGTGTGTTTGCGAATCTACCTTCCCCTCTTTCAACACAATTTCAATGCTACTTAAACTTTCAACTAAAACATTATACACGGCAACACCCCAATTGTAGCTATGCAGAGACTCTAGATCATTAAGTATGTTAATATAACGAGTATTTACTCGATTTCCTGATTGAGGAAAATAGAACTCGCCAAAGGCGAGGAGTATATAAAGTCTAAAATAATTGACTTTGTGCATACGATACATGTGAAGCAACACACCAATCATTTCATAAGTTACTTCTTTTCATCTAAATAACTGCAATGTATAACATTCCTCATTTTCACATTCTTTCAAAGACTCACCTATTATTGGTTGTCGTATAGCTAAACATACGTCACTTGGAGTAAAATTAACTATCCTACCTCTAATCCTAAATCCCCCACTACGTCCATCCCACCTACTAGCCAACTCCGACAATAAAGCACTAGAAATTTGTAAATTTTTGGGCATATCTAAAACCCATTTGAATGGTGTTATCCTAATTTGAGTTCGATGTGCATTTGTCAAATGAAGGTTGATTTCATGCAACAAATTTGATAAACATGCATGTCTCGCACATATCTAAAAAGTATGAATATATGGTTAATATTCATAAATAAATTGCAACAATACAAATACAACTAATTTATAAATTCCTTACATTTTTTTCATTTGTCGGTGTCATGTCTTAAAGCATCAAAACTGTATAAAAATAAATACCAACATTCAAAAACTAGCAATTTACCTTGAAGGTATAATAATAATAATAATAATAATAATAATAATAATAATAATAATAATAATAATAATAATAATAATAATAATAATGTATTTAAAACTACCAAGACAAAAATAAAAACATAGAAGTCAAAAATAGAAACCCTAAAAATAAAAAAAAAATCGTAAATGAAGAAGATAAAATAGAAATCTTAAATCAATAACTAAAAATAGAAACGAAGAAGCCAAAAATAGAAACCCTAAAAATCGAAAATCCTAAACGGAGAAGCAAAAATAGAAACCCTAAATCAATAACTAAAAACCCTAATAATATGGAAAAGTAAACTTACAATGAAAATCCCAACAAGCAAAACCGAAACCGAGTGCACAGATCGAATATGGAGCAAACGAAGATGGGCAAAAATTGATCACCAATATCCTGAATTTGGGATAGAGTCAAGAAATCTACGACTTGCACTTTCTTCTGATGAAATGAATCCTCATGGTCTTCAAAGTATCTCACACAGCACATGGCTTGTGATTTTGTTGATTACCTACATCCATGGTTATGTATGAAGCATAAGTTTATGATGTTGTCTCTGTTAATTTATGGACCCAAACAATCGGGGAATGATATCGACGTATACTTGATTCCTTTAATTGAAGATTTAAGATATATGCGGGAGATAGGTGTGGAAGTTTATGTTGGTTATAAGAAAGAATGTTTCAATTTGAAGGATATGGTGTTCGACATAATTAATGATTTTCCACCATATGGTAATTTATCATGATATAACATTAAAGGTTAGTGCGCATGTCCTATATGTGAAGAGAGTACAAACTGGATGCAGTTGAAACATTGTAAGAAGAATGTATTTCTTAGACATCGTAGATTTTTACCTTATAGTCATCAGTATTGTGGGTGGAGAAATACATTCAATGGAAAATCAGAGGAAGATAAAGCTCCTTTAACACCAACTGGATATCAAATACTTGAAAAAAAATACAAGGTTTGACCAATAAATTTGGCAAACCTTTTCCGGGAGAGCTAGTCAAAACTAGGTGGAAGAAAAAGTCAATTTTCTTTGAATTGCCATATTGGAAGTCATTGTATATAAGACATTTCCTCGATGTGATGCATATTGAAAAAAATGCATTTGATAGTGTTATTGGTACGTTACTCAATGTTCCAGGAAAGTCTAAAGACCGCATCAATGCAAGATTGGACTTTGTCGATATGGAAATAAGAAATGAAATAGGTTCCGTAATGAAAGGAAATCGCTTATATCTATCTCCATCCGCTCATACTCTATCTAGAAAGGAAAAAATTGTTTTATGTAAATTTTTACACGAAGTTAAAGAGGTCTTTTAAAGCGTTTGTTGAAAAAGCGGTGTAAAAGGCTTTTAAAAATATATCGCCTATTACATAAGAAAACAAAGAGGTATTTTAAAGCGCTTTTTGGAAAAACGATGTAAAAGACTTTTAAAAAATAAAATAAAGAGGTCTTTTATCGTGCTTTTTGATAAGCGTTTTAAAAGGCTTCTACAAAATTTATTGTAATAGATTTTTATAAAATAAAATAAAGAGGTCTTTTACAGCGCTCTTTCAAAAAAGCTCTGTAATAGGTAACCCTCTCCATTGCGAACCATCTCCATTGCGAACCATCTTCATCTTTGTTACTATCCCTACGAGCATTATTATATTCTCTTCTCATTGAAATACGTAACCCTCATTACATATTTCTACGAACCCTACTTTGTCCTATAAACCGTTTGTATTTATGCACATTCTTTCTGTTCCTTCTTAAACGAAGTTGTAACCCTACGAATTTCTTCGAACTCTTTAGGTATTGTATTTATTAATTTTTTTTGTCACTAAAATGTATGTTGAACTTATACTACTACGTACTTAGACTATTGCATGTTGAACTTATTGAAGTTATATTGAACTTGTTATAGATAAATGGATTCAAACAAGGTTTGGGATCGTCAAAATGAGGAAGTTGTCAACACTAAGTCTTATGAAAATGCAGTTAAACATGGTGCAACCATTATGCAAAATGTCATAAAAGCAAGAAGTAATGACATAAATTTAGGTATACTATACTTTGTTTGTTGTTTATTTTTTATCTTTTTTGAAAGCATGTACTTACTATATGAGTTTATTAGGTGGGATGAAATGAAAGTGGGTTGCCAATTGAGCCCAACAGTTCCATGTTGGTAAGTTATATTGGTGTTGTTGTTCGTCAAAATATCCCAATTACAATTGGCGATTGGAGAGACAAGACTTTGAAGGATGCAAAAGATATATTGTGGAATGATATACAAGTAACTTTTTTACTCCACTTTTTTGTTACTTATAATTTTTTCCATTGAAATACTTTACTCAAACTATATCTTTATTTGGTTTGCAGTTTGCTTTTGATGTTGATGAGGTGAGAAAAACTTATGTGCTTAGAGTTGCTGGAAAAATACATCGAGGATTTAGATCTCATCTGTCAAACTGCTACCTAAGAGATCGTGATAGAAATATGAATGTTGAAGCTCCAAAAATATATAAACACTATATATCAAATGACGAATGGAGCGCATTTGTAGTTAAACGTGCAGACCCCGCATTTGCGGTAAGTGATTAATTTATTAGCACTTGTGTTTTATTATTCATATTCATAGCGTATTTTAAATTTTTAAATGATTGTTATTTTTTTTATATAGAGTATAAGTTCGAAAAATCATGAGAGGGCGAAAAATCCAACGCATCCATACAAAAAAACTCGTATGGGATATGCACGTTTAGAGCAAAAAATTGTAAGTAAACATCACTTATATATAATATGGTACATTATAAACTATAGTTTCAAACTAATATTTTGTTTATGATCTTAACGAATAGCTTTTGTTTATGTCTTAATCAATAGCTACAAGAGACCCAATCCGATCAACCATTGGGTCGTCATATTTTGTGGAAGGAAGCTCGTGTAAATAAAGATGGAGTTGTTGATAATGAAAATGTTCAAAAAGTGATACAACTTTGTGTAAGTATATTATCACTTTAATCTTTTTTTTAATATTGTATTTTAAAAATGATATTGAACTTATCTATTTAATCTTACGTGTCTTTTAGGAGAATCTAGAACAAAGTTCTGAAAATCAAGAGGACAAGAAACAAGTTAGTTGTAGGGACATATTCGGTAAAGTATTTAATGTTCCTGAATATTTCGGCTGCATGAGGGGGAAAGGATTTGGCGTATCTCCAACCTGCTATTTTTTACAAGAGAAGCACCCAAATCCATCTAATGAGGAAGTATTAGCAAAGCTCAAAGTCCAAACAGAGCAAGTGACATTCTTTGTAAGACCCATAATTTTAAAGTATACTATATGTATTTTAGTGTATTTTGGTGTTGAACCCGGAGGCTTTTTAGCCAAAGTTATTAATATTTTGGAGTTTATATGACCAAGAAGATATTTTGATGCCGATTAGAATTACTCGTCGATAAATAAATTAAATTAACTGCGGTGAATCTTTTACGAATAGTCTAATGCGTTATGGGTGAAAGGGTAATTTATTAAATATCTAAACATTTTGAGATATTTGTTAATTATAATTAATATATATATATATATATATATATATATATGTTTATATATAAAGAAAAGGAAAGGAAGGAAATAGGAAGAAAAGAAATAGAGAGGAAGGAAAAAGAGAGAAAGGAAAAAGAAAAGAAAGAAAAAGAAAAGTTCATCTTCTTCCTCTACCTCGCGCAAAACTTGTTCCTCCTTCCACCATCTTCATTCATTTTTGCTTTCTTTGCTTCCTTTAAGCTCAAGAATAGAAACCCAAGGCTGGGTGGGTGATAGGACAAAGATTTCTCAACTTCACTCTTCCTTTTTGATTCGAAAACTAAGAAAAAACGGTGTTAGAGATTTCGAAACCGTCAAACATAAACCTTCCCATTTCATCTAGATCTAAGCCTCCTTTCAAGAAGTGATAGAAGGGAAGGTTGCTCACCTCTGTGCTACGGTGCAAGTGGAGCAACTTTGGAAGCGGAGTTGCGAGCGGAGATTTTACCGGATTTACTCGCGGTACCGTAATTGAACGTGGAAGCTAACGTGAAGGTAAGGGCTCCTTCCAAACTTTTAGTTTGCATTTAGGGACTTATCTATGGTTGTGTGGAAAAGAATTTGGTTAGGGTTAAAGTAATGTTTCATGGAAAAATGAATTTTTAACTCATTTATGTATGATTTTGAGTATATGAAACTTGTTGTGTTTGAGCGATGGATTGTGTTGATTTGTGTCGTCGTATTCGACGTGTTCATAATTGATAATTATAGAGTTTGAGATGTGTTTTGTGTGGTTTGTGTGGAAAAATGGTTTGATGTGTTTTGGTGTGAATTATGGATTGAATGTGAAAGTATGTTTGAGTTGTTTTGTGTGGAATTTGAAAACCGTTAAGTTAAACGAGTGTTAAGAATGGGGAATCTCTTAATGTCTTGTTTACTTAATGTGTGTTTGTTTGTGAAAATCATTAAGTTAAATGAGTATTAAGAATAGGGAATCTCTTAATGTCTTGTTTACTTAATGTGTGTTTGTTTGTGAAAATCATTAAGTTAAATGAGTATTAAGAATGGGGAATCTCTTAATATCTGCGTTTACTTAATGTTGTCGTGAAAATGATTTTGTGGAGAAATGAATTGTCGAGTCAAGGTGATGCCATGTGATTTGTTGGTTCATTTTGTCTGCGTTGCGATTGTCGAGTCAATGTGATGCCATGTGATTTGTTGATTCATCTTGTTTGTGTTGGGATTGTCGAGTCAAGGTGATGCCATGTGATTTGTTGGTTCATCTTGTCTGTGTTGGGATTGTCGCGCCAAGGTGATACCATGTGATTTGTTGGTTCACTTTGTCTGTGTTGGGATTGTCGAGTCAAGGTGATGCCATGTGATTTGTTGGTTCATCTTGTCCATGTTGGGATTGTCGAGTCAAGGTGATGCCATGTGATTTGTTGGTTCATCTTGTCTGTGTGGGTATTGCGTTGAAACCGTTAAGCGGTATGTTTTGAAATTGTGTGTAGGTGTGTTGATTCAAGTTTATGATTGAGTGTTTGAACTTGAGATATCATTGTGATTGTGTTGATTATGCTAAGGGTTACGTTTTGGAATTGTGTGATAGCATGTTGATTTCAAAACTATTTCAAAGTTCATGATGTTGTGGTAATTGTGTTGAAATTGCTAAGTGTTATGTATTAATTATTGCGTGTGAGAGTGATGGATTGTAGAAACTATTTCGAAGCCCATTTTTTTGTAGTGATCGCGGGGGAATTGCTAAGTGTTAAGATTCGGTATTATGTATGAATGTGATTGAGTTAGTTTATGAATTTTTGGAAGAATATGCAGGGGAATTGATTTCCCCAATCGATTTGCTGAGTTACAGGGGCTCAGTCTTTCACGAAATCGATTTGCCCAATCGATTGGCTTCAATACAGGGGCTCAATTCTTCATTCAATCGATTTCCCCAATCGATTGATTTAAGCCTATAGTTCAGTTTTCACTAAAATCTTCCATGAAATCGATTGGCCCAATCGATTTGCTCAGTATAAAATCTTATTTTGAGTTAGATAATTGATTGCTCATTTGATTTAACAATGTTTTGGTCAGTTATGTATTACTTGATGGATTGAGAACTTTATTTGATTTCATTTACATTTGGCAAGCATTATATGAACTTTTAGCATATGGAAAATCCTTTTAAGGTGCATGCTTAGTTGAGAGGATATTTTGTGCATTTAAAAGCTTAAATGTTATGTGTTAATTGTTAATTTTGGTTGGTGACCCTTTACAACTATTATGGAAATCTGGGCTTTGCCCTCAGATGAGAGCCAGGATGATCCTACCGGTTCGTATCCTACGGATGGGAATGTAGACGGGAATGTTTGGTTGGAGCTACGTTAGGAGGATCTCACGGGGCGCGTGGAGATTACTCAGGGTGTTTAGTTGTCTTTCTTTTGGGTTGCCTTTATTTTTAAACTAGAAGACTGTACCACTTTTGATATGTAAATATTTTGAATTCATATTTTGAGAAATTTTTTCCGCTGCTTGTAAATTATAATGACTTAATTATTTATCCAAAGGTGTTACCTTATTTATTTTCTTTGTTTTATTTTAATTTCTTTTAAAAAAAAAATACACCCTCGCTTTGAAAAATGGGGTGTTACATTGTGGTATCAGAGCTTGGGTTTGGTTTTCTTTGGGGGTTGTGGAACCTTTAGTTCTAGATTGTAGGTCAACTTGTAGGTTAGGAGTTGTTGTTTGATCATGCGTCGGTTTAGGTGGTTTGAGTTGTCAAGTTTAGAATAATTATTATGTGCTGATGTGGTCGAAAGTTATTTTTGGAATTATTTGAATTAGTGTTAAGACTCTACTTGATGATGGTTTTATAGGAAAACCATGCCGCCAAGAAGGAATGACGTTCTGAGAGCCAATGCCAATAGGGATGATCGAATGGTGGAGGCTATGAATAACATGGCTGCTTCTGTTGCTGCACAGACTGCTGCCAAGACTCAACGTGATCTCGAAAAGAGGGAAAGAGAGATCCGTGCTGCAGAGTCAAGAGGGTTAGAAGACTTCCGTCGTTACAATCCTCCCAAGTTTAAGGGGGATGAGAACTCAGAGAAAGCGGATCAGTGGATCCAAGAAGTGGAGAAGATCTTCGAAATGATTAACTGTCACGCGGCAGTGAAGGTCAACTATGCCACTTATATGCTACTAGGGGATGCTGAGTACTGGTGGAGGAGTGCAAGATTGTTAATGAGATCGGCTCACGAGGAGGTGAACTGGGAATCATTCAAAAGGAAGTTTCTAGACAAATACTTCCTGATGACTCTTCATCATATGCATAATTTTTATTGATTTTAGTGTTATTTATCTTTAATCATTAGTTAATTAGTTAATTTATCTTATTTGCTTAATTAAGTAGAGATTTTTCGTAGTTTTGCGTTGTTACTTTGTTTTAGTGCAGTGCTGAATTTTGGTGAGAAATCAACATGACCTATATGGAGTATTTCAGCCATATCTGGAGTTCTAGATGTCCAATTGGAGTCAATCCAAGTGCTAATGAACGCTAAGATCCATATCTACAACTTTCCTGAAGACCCCGGGACCGAATTCAGACTCAAAAGATGAGACAAATGCAAAATACGTCAGACAGCATATGCTGTGCGCTTGGAGCGCGCCCTGCGCACCTGGAGCGCATTTCTCATGTTTGAGTTCTGTCAACGTGCGCCTGGAGCGCGCCTGGGGCGCGTGACGTGCATCAACAATCATAAAAACGCAATTTTTTACTGTTTAGGGATCTTTTTGACTCTTGGGAAGTTGGGAGACTTGTGCCCTAGCATAGAAACTCAAAGACGGCCGTTTCTAACGCCATTGAAGCAGTTTTATCAAGAATCATCCATGAATCATTCTTGTAATTCTTCTTTAATCCTTATCTTTTGTATCTCTGTCATGAGTAACTATACCCTATTTGTTAGGGATGAGTGTAACCAGATGAAACACTTATTTTTCTGATTGGATTTCTAGTTATATGAATGAGTTTATTGAATTGTTTTTCTCATCTCTGTGCTTAATGCTTTTTATTGCTTGATCCACATTAAAATGTTCTACGATTTGTATTTTGAAACGGAAGTGGACTTTACGAATGCTTGAGATGAGAAATTCATGAATTTGTAGTCTAGGGATAGATGCAGGTCATGAAACCAATTAAATTAGTTGTAAAGCAATAATTTACAAGAGAATTTCTATACGCTAATGCTTAATTCTAATCTTAAATCTACTAAGGAATTAATGATTACTTTGGAATTAAAGGTTCTGTCACTAAGACATTAGGGCAAGAATAATAAAGAGAATTCGGTAATAATTCAATAAAGGAATTCAGTAACTAGGATCAAATTAGACACCAAGGTTGGATTCGAAGTGAAACTCATCCCTGGCATTTTTCTCATTATAAAAGATCAATTCTATTATTGTTTTATTATAGTTTTTAATTTAAATATTATTTCAATCAATCTGAAAACTTTTTGTTCAATTTTAGTAATTAAATATAATTCAATAGTAAACGCAATCCTTGAGTTCGACACTCGGTACTACCGTTTTATTATTACTTGCAACGATTCAGTACACTTGCTGAAACGCTATCACTTCCCGATGAGTACCAGGACTAAGTTGGGTGATGATTTCCTGAAACTGCATCAGGGGAACATGACCGTGGGCGAATATGCCGCTAAGTTTGAGTCGCTATCGAGACATTTTAGGTTTTTCCGTGAATAGATTGATGAACCATTCATGTGTCATCATTTCCAAGACAGACTAAAGTATGATATTCAAGACTCTGTCTTGCCCTTGGGAATTCAACGTTTCCAAGTTCTCGTGGAAAAATGCAGGGAAGTTGAGAATATGAAGAATAAGAGGGCTAGCCGAGGAGGGAATTTTGGTGCAGGAGGGCCTAGTCGAGTGAATTATCAGAATAACAAGGGGAAACAAGTTGCTAAACCCTATAATCGACCACAAAGTAACAACGGTGGGCAGAATCGCCCCGGGAACCAGAATTTAGGAAGACAATTGGGACAAGTGCTTCGATGTTTCCGATGTGGGGAAGAGGGACATTATGCTAGTGCTTGTACCTTTAATGTTCTCACCTGTTACAATTGTCGGAAGCTAGGGCACATGGCAAGGGATTGCACGACTCCAAAGGTGGAACCAGTTGTGAATGTAGCTAGGGCTACCCGTCCTACTGCTAGAGGACGCATTTATTGTGTGAGTGCTAAATAGGGGAATCCATCTGGTAATCTGATTCAACGTGACTGTGAGATTGCAGGTAACACTTTAACTGCACTTTTTGATTCGGGGACAACCCATTCCTTCATTGCTATGGACTGTGTGAATCGTTTGAAGTTATCTGTGTCTGCTTTACCTTTTGATTTGGTTGTTTCCACACCTGCTAAGAATTTGACAGTAAATTCTGCATGTTTACATTGTCAAATAACTATTCAGAATAAGGATTTCTTGGTTAATTTGATTTGTTTACCGCTACAATCCCTCGAGGTCATTGATTTGTTTACCGCTACAATCCCTCGAGGTCATGGGGAGCTCCAGTTTTACTACTTAAGAAGAAGGACGGAAGTTCGCGATTATGTGTGGATTATAGACAGCTTATTAAAGCAACTATTAAGAATCGTTATCCTTTGCCACACATTGATGATTTAATGGATCAATTGAGGGGGGCCGCGATATTCTCGAAGATTGACTTGAAGTCGGGTTACCATCAGATTCGAGTAAGGGAAGGAGATATTCAGAAAACCGCTTTCAGAACCCGTTATGGGCATTACGAATATCTGGTTATGCCGTTTGGAGTTACCAATGCACCAACAATTTTCGTGGACTACATGAACATAATCTTTAGTCCATTCCTTGATAAAATTGTTGTGGTGTTCATTGATGATATATTAATTTATTCAAAAACTGAAGAAGAGCATGGAGAACATTTACGTCAAGTTCTTGAGATTTTACGCGAGAAGCAATTGTATGCCAATCTGTCAAAGTGTGAGTTTTGGCTAGAAAAAGTGAATTTCTTAGGACATGTGATAACCAAGGAAGGAATCACTGTAGATCCGACTAAGATTGAGGCGGTTCTTGCTTGGAAACAGCCTCAGACTGTCACTGACATACGAAGTTTTGTAGGACTGGCAGGGTACTATAGGAGGTTTATTGAAGGTTTTGCTAAGATTGTGACTCCATTGACACAACTTACCAGAAAGGATCAACCGTTCGCATGGACGGAGAAGTGTGAGGAAAATTTTCAGTTACTAAAGAGAAAATTGACGACCTCACTAGTGTTGGTGTTACCACAATCAGATGAACCCTATGAAGTCTATTGTGATGCATCTCACCAAGGGTTGGGATGTGTTCTGATGCAACACAAGAAAGTTGTAGCTTACGCCTCCAGGCAATTGAAGATTCATGAGAGAAACTATCCTACTCATGATTTGGAGCTTGCTGCGGTTGTTTTTGCATTGAAGATCTGGAGGCACTACTTATATGGGTGCACGTTCACCGTGTTCAGTGACCATAAAAGTTTGAAATATTTGTTTGATCTGAAGGAATTGAACATGCACTAGAGACGATGGATAGAGACTCTCAAGGATTTTGATTTCACACTGCAGTACCACCCTGGGAAGGCCAATGTAGTGGCTGATGCGTTGAATAGAAGAAGTGTATCGGTGTCTTCAACAATTATGGCTAGACAATAGGAGTTGTGGGAAGCTTTTAGAGACATACACTTGAACGTAGAGTTTGCACCGGGAATTTTGAAATTTAGGATGATTAAGATTTCGAGTGGACTACTGGAAGACATTTAAAATTCTCAAGATGACGTCTTGATTCAAGAGAAGAGGAACCTAATAGTGGAAGGGAAGACAACAGATTTCAAGGTTGGATCAGATAATATTTTGTGGTGTAATTATAGGATTTGTGTACTAGAAATTACAGATATGAGGAAAGCAATTTTAGAAGAGGCTCATCAGAGTAAGTTGAGTATTCATCCTGGGGCAACAAAGATGTATCAGGATTTGAGACAGAATTATTGGTGGCCAGGAATGAAGAAACATGTAGCGGAGTATGTATCAACTTGTCTAACTTGTCAGAAAGCGAAGGTGGAACATCAACGACCTGCTGGGATGTTGCAACCTTTAGATATACCCGAATGGAAGTGGGACAACATTTCCATGGATTTCATAACTGGATTGCCTAAAACAAGGAGAAAGAATGATTCTATATGGGTGATAGTGGATCGATTGACTAAATCCGCACAGTTTTTGCCAGTAAAGACCACCTATAAGGTAGATCAGCTAACAGAGATCTACATTGCTGAAATTGTGAGGTTACATGGGGTACCATCGAGTATTCTATCAGACCGTGATATGAAGTTTACATCACATTTTTGGGGATCATTGCACGAAGCGTTGGGAACGAAACTACGATTGAGTGCAACTTACCATCCACAAATGGACGGACAGACTAAAAGGACGAATCAGTCCCTTGAAGATCTATTGAGAGCATGTGTATTAGATGATAGAGGAAGTTGGGATGATGTACTTCCGTTGATTGAGTTCACCTACAACAATAGTTTCCACGCAAATATTGGAATGGCACCATATGAGGCCTTATATGGGCGCAAGTGGTAAACGCCCTTGTGTTCGTATAAGGACGGTGAAAATATGATTGTCGGGCCAGAGATGGTGCAACAGACTACAACTAAGGTAAGGAAGATCAAGGAGAAAATGAAGACTTCACAGGATCGTCAGAAGAGTTACGCGGACAAGCGTCACAAACTTTTAGAATTCGAACAGGGGGACCATGTATTTCTAAGAGTCACACCTACTATTGGAGTTGGTAGAGCATTGAAATCGAAGAAGTTGACTCCGAAATTCATTGGACCATATCAGATTTCTGCACGAATTGGGCTCGTTGCTTATCGGATTGCATTACCTCCGATACTGTCCAATATTCATGACGTGTTTCATGTGTCACAGTTGAGGAAATATCTTACAGATCCATCTCATGTGATCGAACCAGACACAATCTAGCTAAATGATAACTTGTCATTCGAAGTACCACCTGTGAGAATTGATGACATGAAGATTAAGCGATTGAGGACCAAGGATGTTTTGTTGGTCAAGGTGATTTGGAACCCAATTACTGGAGATGCGACTTGGGAACTGGAGGGCAAGATGAGAGAACAACAACCAGAGTTATTTATCGACGCATAGTTTCGAGGACGAAACTAATTTTAGGGGGGTAGTAATGTAAGACCCATAATTATAAGTTGTTCTTTACGCCATATAATTCAGTGTAATTATATATTCTTTATTTATATCTTTTTTAATTTATGATATATTAATTTATTAGTTGTGTAAACAAAATTGCCAACCAAATTTTTGTTGTTGTATGACACATTGGGTGTTGTTTGCAATCAATGCGACCTCTGAAGTTATATACTATTTAGATCTCTTGCACGATCATTACAACAATCACTCGGATATAAAGACTATCTTCGATACGTAAGTAATATTCATTTATTTCTTACATATATATAAAAATAATGTGTTTGTTAATGCTATAATAATCACATTTATTTGATAGTGCTTTACAAGTTTTCCGAGCTCAAAGGGGTTCTACTGTGTCGAAGCAAAAGTCTAATAACATCATGTGGATTCCAATAAAGGTTTGAAATATATGCCTTTAAAATTTCATTAACAATCAATGCACGCATATTTACTGACTTATATATTTTATTTTATAGTGCCTCCGTCAATCTAACAACATAGATTGCAAGTATTATATATCGCGATTCATGAAGGAGATTATTGATATGAATCAAACTATAATCCCAGGAACGGTACAGTATTTTCACTATATTTTGATTTTCATATATAAACTATGTATATATTTGATTCTAACTTATTTATGTTCAAATTTTATATCGCACAGTACTTTGATAATTTTATTCCAACATACTCTGAAAAATATCTAACTAAAATAAAGGAATACTGGTGTAAGTATGTGATCAAAATGAAAATTATTTGATTTGCTGGGAAATTGGCATGTTGCAAGGTTATGAATATGTAAATGTAAAAAAATTTGTGTTGTGTTGCAAGGTTTTGTTGTGAATATGTAAAATTATATAGTTATGTGTTTTTGTGAATATATAAATGTGAAAAAATATGTAATTGTGTCAATATCATGTGCTGTTTGTAAACTCATTGTGTCAATATGTAAATTTATAAGTTTGTTGTGAACTGATTGTGTCAATATGTAAAGTTATAAAATTATGTAGTTCAATTGTTGTGAACTGATTGTGTCAATATGTAAAGTTACAAGTTTGTTGTTGTTGTTGTTGTTTAAATGAAAAATATAGTAATTGTGTCAATATCATGTGTTGGATGAAAATGATTTTGAAAAAAAATAAATAAAAGATAGCGCTTTCATAAAAAAATGTCATAAAAAACCTATTTATACAAACGAGTGTTATTTTAAAATTCCATTTGCAGCGTTTTTTAATAAAAATAGCATAAGTATGCACCTATTACAATATTTTTTGAAAAAGCGCGATAAAACGTGTTTAAGAATGCACCTATTTCAATATTTTTTTTTTTGAAAAAACGTCATAAAATGTGCATAAGAATGCATCTATTACAACGCTTTTTAGAAAAAAATCGCTAAAAAACTAGTACAACAAGAAGTTCATTTTAGAAGGGATTTACTACACTTTTTTATTTTAAAGAGTACTGTTATATCTTTGTAAAGTACTAGATACTAAAACGGTTAATTTTTTTTTTATAAAATCATTGCAAATGGCTTAAAAAAAATGTTGTAAAATACTATTTTTCATATAGTGTTATTTGATAAACTCAATTTTATTATATGTTATTATTATTTTCGTTTTAAAGTAAAACTATAAAAAGAAGATAATAATATAACATATAATAATATAGTGTTGTAAAATAAAGTAATAATTACTTATTTATTACACAACTCTATTTTATTAAATATTATTATTATTTTCGTTTTAT
>JBBPBT010000487.1:1065502-1078681 GCA_037974875.1 Cicer bijugum
AATAATAATCTACTATAATATATATAAAAAATTGAACCTTGTAATATTAATTTTATTATTATTATTATTATTATTTATTATTATTTTATTAAAAAATACAATATCTAAAAAAAACACCACTACTATATATGCTTATTTTTCCTTAATTATTTTATTGATGAAAAAACTTGTCCTTAATTATTGTTTTAATTTTTTATTATTAGCATTATAGGACTGTAGACCATGATGTTATAAAATGATATATACTTTAGAACAACAATAATGATCTTAAAAGAATAAAGAAAAAAATTATATATAAAAATTTGAGACGTTTAGTAACGGAGTTTGAGAAATGATATCTACCTCTCCAATTATAGAGTAATTATAGTTTTTTTTTTTATTAGAGAATGAATTAGAGGTTATAAAATACAAATTATGTCTAATAATAATAATAAGATTCAAATATACAACAATATTGATGAATCATACTATGAGGAGTTATTGTTCCTGTTCCCTAAATTATCCCACAACAACCAATTAGGTCAAAATGTCCATTTAATATACCACCTTTAAGTCATACTCAATACTACACCACCTATGGCCTATGGATAGTATAATAGACAAAAGGGGCAGCAAATAGAAAATGTGAAATGTAAAAGTATCACATATCATACTTTTGTCAAAACGTAATTTTAAAACAAATTTGAGTTTGGCTAAAGAAGTGTTAAAGAAATCCAAATATAAAGTTAAAACCCATTTTAAGTACGTTTAATGTTTTAAATGATAAACCAATAGAAATCTTTGCAAAATAACTTTGGTTGAATGAGAGGAAAAGAGAAAGACATCGGTAAAATTCTGTTTATATACTAACACCATAGAGAGTATTATAGACCGTGAGAAAATCAATATACTATCATATCCATCCTAATTACTAATATTATTCTTATAAAGTGACTATTATATACATAATTATCAACAACTTTTTTAACACAACAAAGTATGCTGCCATAATTTATAAATTGGTAAGATAACCAATATTATGGTCTAGCTTTGGTAATCCAATGTTATCGACGTCTGGTTTGGTTTCTAATGGCTCTTCGTGATGATTTTGAGGGCCTTCGTAGCGGTATTTTGCATCGCTCCCCCTTCCTAATGTTGAATCAGTAGTTAGTGAATTGTTAACAGAAGAAATCAGACTTAAGACTCATTCTGGTGTGTCAGATAAGAGAATTCTGTCAATTCCTCTATTTGTTTTTGTTGCTCCTGTTGAAAAAGTAAAATCTCAAGGGAGGGTTGGGATTGGTAACGATGAATGTGCATTATGCAAAGAAAAAGGTAATTGGAAAGCACATTGTCCGAAATTAGGGAGATCACATAAGAAGAATTTTAGGGGGCCATCGTTCAATGTTGTTGCTTCTGCTCCTCCTACCATTGGCTCTAGTTCTGGTTCTGTATACTCATCTGAGACTGCTTCCCAAATATCTAATATTGCAGAACAACTTCAAAAACTTATTGCTACTCAATCACATACCATGTTTGCCACTTCTTCTAACGGTTTTAATTCATCTGGTATGTCAGGTGTATCTCCTTCCATACGGATTCTTGATTCTGGAGCATCTCATCATATGACATACGATGATAAATCTTTTGTGTCTGTGAGACCTGCCTCGTATGTGTCGGTTATGACTGCTGATGGCACTCATATGCCACTAGCAGGCATTTGTTTTGTCTCCACACCTAACTTGTCTCTTTCCGATATTTATTATATCCTTAATCTTACTTTGAGTCTTGATTTTGTTAGTCAAATATGTGATTTCAGTTATTCAATTATATTTTCGTCCACTTCTTGTTGTGTGCAGGATCCACATTCTAGGAGGGTGATTGGACAAGCCATAGACAAGGGGGACTTTATGTTTTGGATGACATGCGATTCTCAAATAATGCAGCCTCAAGAACTACTGCTGACTTGTTATCTAGTTTTCGCTTGAATTCCTTATCTTCTAGTTTTTATTTATGGCATTCTCGCCTTGGACATGTTTATGCTTCTAGATTAAAATATTTGGCTTCTACTGGAGCCTTAGGAAAGTTATAAACCTATGATATCTTAGATTGTTGTGGTTGTAAACTTGCTAAATTTCGAACTTTACCGTTTAGTAAAAGTGTTTCCATTTCATATGTGCCTTTTGATTTAGTTCACTATGATATTTGGGGTACATCACTGGTTCCCACCAAAGGTGGATCTAGATATTATGTTTCGTTTAGTGATTATTACACTCGTTATTGTTGGATTTATCTTATGAAAAATCGGTCTGAATTTTTTGACATTTATCATATGTTTCGTGCAATGGTCAAAACTCAACATAATTATGTTATAAAGTATTTTCGTTGTGATTTAGGTGGTGAATATACCTCTAATAAATTTTCTGAATTACTTGCTTATGATGGCACCCTCCATTAAACATTTTGTAATGATACTCCTCAACAAAATGGAGTTGCTGAAAGGAAACACCGTCATATTATAGAGACTGCTCGTTCCTTTTTGTTGTCCGCTTCAGTTCCTAGTAAGTTTTAGGGAGAAACAATTCTTATTGTTGTTCATGCAATTAATAGAATTCTGTAACACCTCGTTTTTCTTAGCGAGGGTGTATTTTTTTTTTCAAAAGAAATTAAAATAAAATAGAGAAATAAATGAGGTAATACATTTGGATAAATAATTAAGTCATTATAAATTTACAAGCAGCGGAAAAAGTTCTCAAAATATGAATTCAAAATGTTTACATAACGAAAGTGGTACAGTTTTCCAGTTTAAAAATAAAAGTAACCCAAAAGAGAGACATATGTTCCTTCTGTGTCAACCTAGTCTGATCATTTTACATAACAACTAAACACCCTGAGTGATCTCCACGCGCCCCGTGAGATCCTCCTAACGTAGCTCCAATCAAGCATTCCCATCTACATTCCCATCCATAGGGTACGAACCGGTAGAATCATCCTGGCTCTCATCTGAGGGCAAAGCCCAGATTTCCACAATAGTTGTAAAGGGTCACCAACCAAAATTAACAGTTAACACATAACATTTAAGTTTTCAAATGCACAAAATGACATTTCAACTTAGCATGCACCTTAAAAGGGTTTCTATATGCCCAACATGCATAAACAAAGTTGAAAAATGAAGTTTTTAACAAAACAACATTGTTGTATTCGACTACAACATCTTTGTATTCGAATACAACGCTATTTCAGCATTCAGCAGCAAAACAGCATGTCTGTATTCGACTACAACAGTCTGTATTCGACTACACAGTAAGTCAGTGGCAAAACAGCATGTCTGTATTCGACTACAACAGTCTGTATTCGACTACACAGTAAGTCCGTGGCAAAACAGCATGTCTGTATTCGAATACAGCTTGCTGTATTCGAATACACATCAGACAGCAACAGAAAAACAACAAAATTTAGCATTTTTCAGCTTTTCAAAGGGTTTCGAAATCAATCAACACTTACCCACAACTCCAAACAATCAAACTTTGCAATTATAGCACAATCACCACGACATCTTGAGTTTCGAAACAATTTTGCAATCAATCACACTATCACACAATTCCAAAATAAAACACTTAGCACTTATAACGTAATCGCTACAACATCATGAATTTCGAAATAGTATTGCAATCAAACATGCTATCACCAACTTCCAAAATATAACGCTTAACACTTATAACACAATACTACATCATCATGAGTTTCAAAATGGTATTGCAACCAACATGTTATCACCAAATTCCAAAACATAACATTTAACACTATAACACAATACCCACACGAACAAAAAGAACCAACAATTCACAATTTATCAAGGTGTAGTCTCTCACGGACAAACACAATTCACCAAGAAACGTAAGTCGTAACCGTACCACCTATCACGGGTCAGTACTGTTTACCGAGGTGCCACCTATCACGGGTCAACACAATTTACCAAACGAAAAAGCGTAAGTCGTAAGGGTACCACCTATCACGGGTCAGCACTGCTTACCGAGGTGCCACCTATCACGGGTCAGCACAACTTACCAAACGTAAATCGTAAACGTACCACCTATCCCGGGTCAGTACTGTTTACCGAGGTGCCACCTATCACGGGTCAACACAATTTACCAAACGAAAAAGCGTAAGTCGTAAGGGTAAAACCTATCCCGGGTCAGCACTGCTTACCGAGGTGCCACCTATCACGGGTCAACACAACTTACCAAACGTAAATCGTAAACGTACCACCTATCCCGGGTCAGTACTGTTTACCGAGGTGCCACCTATCACAGGTCAGCACAATTTACCAAACGAAAAAGCGTAAGTCGTAAGGGTACCACATATCCCGGGTCAGCACTGCTTACCGAGGTGCCACCTATCACGGGTCAGTACAACTTACCAAACGTAAATCGTAAACGTACCACCTATCCCGGGTCAGTACTGTTTACCGAGGTGCCACCTATCACGGGTCAGCACAATTTACCAAACGAAAAAGCGTAAGTCGTAAGGGTACCACCTATCCTTGGTCAGCACTGCTTACCGAGGTGCCACCTATCACGGGTCAGCACAACTTACCAAACGTAAAACGTAAACGTACCACCTATCCCGGGTCAGTACTGTTTACCGAGGTGTCACCTATCACGGGTCAGCACGATTTACCATAACAAACAATAAGTAACCAAGACATTAAGAGATTCCCCATTCTTAACGCCCAGTTAACTTAAACAATTTTCAAAACAACATTAAGTAAATAAGTCTTTAAGAGGTTCCCCATTCTTAATACTTATTTAACTTAAACGATTTTCAAAATAAATATTAAGTAAACGAGATATTAAGAGATTCCCCATTCTTAATTCTCATTTAACTTAAACGATTTTCCAAAACCAAACATTAAGTGAACGAGACATTAAGAGATTCCCCATTCTTAACGCCCAGTTAACTTAAACGATTTTCAAACCAACAAACCCACATTAAGTAAACAAGATATTAAGAGATTCTCCATTCTTAATACTTATTTAACTTAATGGTTTTCAAATCCCACACAGAACAAACTCAATCATATTCACGAATTTAATACACAATTCACGCCAAAACACAACAATTCATTTCCCCATGAAAATCATTTTTACGACGACATTAAGTAAACGCAGATATTAAGAGATTCCCCATTCTCAATACTCATTTAACTTAACGATTTTCACAACAAAACATTCAGTAAACAAGTCATTAAGAGATTCCCCATTCTTAATACTCATTTCACTGAAACCATTTTCAAAACAAACATTAAGTAACTAAGACATTAAGAGATTCCCCATTCTTAACGCCCAGTTAACTTAAACAATTTTCAAACAACATTAAGTAACTAAGACATTAAGAGATTCCCCATTCTTAACGCCCAGTTAACTTAATGATTTTCACAAACTCACATTAAGTAAACAAGACATTAAGAGATTCCCCATTCTTAATACTCGTTTAACTTAATGGTTTTCAAACTCCACACAAAACCAACTTTCACATTCAATCCTAAATTCACTCCAAAACATTTTCCACACAAATCACACAAAACCAACTCAAATATACTTTCACATTCAATCCCTACTTCATTCCAAATCATTTTCCACACAAACCACACAAAACAAACTCAAATTTCATCAGTTATCAATTTAGAATACGTCAAAACAACGAACACAAATCAACATAATCCATCACTCAAACACAGCAAGTTTCATATACTCAAAATCATACATAAATGGGTTTAAAATTCATTCTCCATAAAACCTTACTTTAACCCTAACCAAATTCTTTTCCACACAACCACAAGTAAGTCCCTAGATGCAAACTAAAAGTTTGGAAGGAGCTCTTACCTTCACTTTAGCTTTTTTGTTCGATTTCGGTACCGTGAGCAAATCCGGTAAAAATCTCCGCTCGCAACGCCACTTCCAAAGTTAACTCACTAGCACCGTAGTGTAGTGGTGAGCAACTTTCCCTTCTATCACTTCTTGAAACGACGCTTAGATCTAGATGAAACGGAGAGATTTGAGTTTGAATCCCTAAAACCGTTTTTCTTCGTTTTCGAATCAATGAGGAAGAGTGAAGTTGAGAAATCCTTTTCCTATCACCCACTATCAATTTCGAAATCTAAGGAAAGAAAAGAAAGCAAAAACGAGCAACAATGGAGGAAGGGAGAAAAGCAACGCACGCGAGGCAGGGGAGGAAGGAGATGGAAATTTTCTGTTTTCTCTCCTTCTCTTTTCCTTTCTTCCTTTTTCTTTCCTTTCTATTTGCTTTCTTTCAATTCCTTCCCTTCCTTTTCTATATATACATATTATATATATATATATTAATTATAATTAACAAATATCTCAAAATCTTTAGATATTTATTAAATTACCCTTTCACCCATAACGCATTAAACTCTTCGCAAAAGATTCGCCACAGTTAATTTAATTTATTTATCGACGAGTAATACTAATCGGGCATCAAAATACCTTTTGATTATATGAACTCCAAAATATTAATAACTTTGGCTAAAAAGCCCATGAGTTCAATACCAAAATCCATTAAAATACATAAAGTACACTTTAAAATTATGGGTCTTACAAATTCCATCCTCTATCATATTAGGTTTATCTCCCTTTGAAAAATTGTATGCTTCTACCCCTTATTACTATTTTTTGAAAGTTTTTGGTTCTACTTGTTTTGTTATTTGCCCTCAAGTAGAGCGTAGTAAGTTGTCTTCTCGTTCATCCATGTGTGGTTTTCTTGGTTTTGGGGATGGTCAAAAGAGTTATCGTTATTATTATCCTCATGCAAGAAAACTTTATGTATCTGGTAATGTTGTTTTTCTTGAACACATCCCTTTTTACTTTGTTTCGTCTGATTCTAAGATTACTAAGAGTTCTAAACTAACCCATATTGATTCGTTTGGTCATAATGATAACGCTTCTAGTGATTGTAATATTGAGAATTGCAGGACAAATACTAATACTCCACATGATGACATCCCTCTTGTCCCCCCGAATGTCCAACCACCTCCTACGATTGTTAATCCTCCTCGTTACCCCTCTCATCAACGTAAGTCTACTCAGTTACCTGATTTTGTCTATTCCACTTACTCAGCTTTGTTTGCTTCTTTCTTAACCTCTATTCACAGTTTTCTGAGCCCTCTTCCTATAAATAGGTTGTTCTTGATCCTCTTTGGCAACAGACTATGGTAGAAGAACTATTTGCATTGCACAAAACCGATACTTGGGAATTAGTACCTCTTCCTCTGGAAAACGTGCTATTGGTCTCGTTGGGTGACAAGATCAAATCTAAGTTTGATGGGTCAGTTGAGTACTACAAAACACGTCTTGTTGCTAAGGGTTTCTCTTAACAATATGGTATGAATTATGAAGAAACTTTTGCTCCTGTAGCCAAGATGACCATTATTCGTACTCTTATTGCAGTTGCATCTATTTGTCAATGGCATATATCCCAAATAGATGTCAAAAATGTTTTTTTAAATGGTGAGCTTCATGAAGAAGTCTATATGGCCCCTCCACAAGGAGTTTCTCATAATCAAGGGGAAGTATGTAAGTTAAAAAATGGCTCTATATGGTCTTAAACAAGCTCCTCGAGCTTGGTTTGAGAAATTCTTTACTGTGATCACTTCTCTTGGTTTCCGCTCTAGTGAACATGATCCTGCATTGTTTATAAGATCCGCCATTTATGGTCACATTATACTTTCTCTATATGTTGATGATATGATTATTATAGGTGATGATGTTAGTGGAATCAATAAGTTGAAATTGCAGTTAGCCAAACAGTTTGAGATGAAGGACTTGGGAACTCTTCGCTATTTCTTGGGGATTGAAGTTTCCTACTCTCCTAGAGGCTACCTTCTTTCTCAATCCAGACCTGACATTGCTTATGTTGTTCATGTTGTTAGTCAGTTTGTTGTCTTTCCCACTACAGTACATTGGGCATCAATTATTCGAATTCTTTATTATCTTCGAGGAACTCAATTTCAAAGTCTTCTTTTTCCATCCTCATTGGAGTTACGAGCTTATTTTGAAGCTGATTGGGCTGGTGACACCACATATTGTAAATCCACCACAGGGTTTTGTATCTTTCTTGGAGACTCTCTTATTTCTTGGAAGAGTAAGAAATAGGACATTGTCTCTCGCTCCTCTACAAAAGCTGAGTATCGTGCTATGGCATCCACTACTGCTGAATAATCTGGTTGCATTGGCTTTTGTTTGATATAGATATCTCTCTTTCTGAGTCAACTCTGATGCATTTCGATAACAAGAGTGCTATTCAAATTGCTCACAACTCGGTCTTTCATGAATGCATCAAACACATTGAGATTGATTGTCATCTTACTCGTCATCATCTTCAGCATGGAACCATTACTCTATCGTTTGTCTCCTTATCTTTACAGATTGTTGATTTGTTCACAAAGATGCATTCCATTAAACATTTCCGTTTTTTAGTTGACAAACTCTTGATGCTCCACGTTAATGCATCATGAGTTTGAGGGGAGATGTTAGACAATGTTATTATATATTAGTAGTAAGAGTATTTTAGACATTTCTATTCTCGTGTATATATACTCATTGTAACCTTATTAACTTAAGTTTGGTTCATTCTATATTATTAAACCCTAGAGTGGTTGTCTATCTTCTTCCTCTTTTCATTATTAACAGATATCATATCATACATTAACATGTCGACATCTATACTAATTTGAGAAATTAAATTAATTGAATATAATTAATATATCAGTGTTCAAGGTCAGCTATTGGACTGTGCAAGTCGTCCAATAACACATGCCTCAATTGGTGAGAACTCCATTTTTCTTTTTATTTTTTTTATAATATAATAAAATATAGATAAATTGTTTTTTAGGTTAAACATATTTTAAATCCTACAAAATTACGACCTTTTAAGTTTAGTTTCTAAATTTTTTTTATTCACTTTTAGTCTTTATTTTTAATTTATATGAACCTGTTTTAGAAGACTAAAAATATCATTTTTTTTTAAAAAAAAAACTTTTATAAATGAGACTAAAAGTGAATAAAAAATATTTAGAGACTTAAAAGTTGAGAATTTTTTTAGTCACTAAAATAAAATTTTGAAACTTTATAAAGACTAAAATTTATTTCATGCTTTTTTTTTAATTATTATAATTGTATTTTCTTTTTATTAGAAACTCAATTTTAAAATTAACACAAAATTTTTAAAATATTTAAAACGATCTTGATAGTATTATTCTGAGACATATTTTCGATAAAAAATGTATATGCTACAAAGTGGTTAACTAACAAGTGATCTATGATAATAATTTTAATAACACGTGCACCGAAAACTATAAGACAATCGTCATAAGAGGTTTGTATTCACTTACCAAAGAAAATGCAAGACTACACTTACAATTTCATAATGCATTGAAAGTACCAACTCTCAAGCACATTCAAGTTCTTCATGCTCTCATTCTTGACACATCTGATAGAAGGTGTATCAAAAACATTTAATTAGTTCATTTTTTAAAATTAGGTTTAATTATAGTTTAGTCCCTCTGTTTTAGCTGAATCGCGAAAGTAGTTTCTCCAGTTTGTTTCTCTCCAGTTTTGATCCCCAAACAGAATTTTGGTCCAAAACTTGATGAAATTTTATTTTTTAAAGCCGTACTACACCATATATGATCATATATTTCAGGTACAATTGTTGCAAATGAGATCTTGAGGCATGGTGTGTCTTAAATAAATGAAATAAAATAATGAAATTTCATCAAGTTTTAGACCAAAATTCTGTTTGGGGGACCAAAAATGGAGAGAAACAAAATGGAGGGACTACTTTCGCAATTCAGCTAAGATAGGGGGACCAAAACTGCAATTAAGTCTTAAAATTATTATTAGTGTTGTTACGTTAATGGTAGTATTAATTGTTTATGATGTTTGTGTTAGTGCTTTATAGCATTCAAGTGATCTCGAAGAACGTCAATTTCGATTTGCTTGTCATTCTCATCAAATAAATTTGTGGCCATTGTTATTGCAACATTGATATTCTTGTTTATATTGTGAAGAGAACTTGAACTTAGTATCCTTTGGCTCCATTGTTTTTCATATTTTGTAAACACAATTATCCAATTCATTCATTACTTCAATCTTTCTTGAGAATTTCTTATCTTCAAGGCGACAATTCATGGCTTCACGAATTGTTCTCTTAATTTCATCATTTGACAACCTTTCTTTGTTGTTGGTTCTAGTAAACTCATTCTTGTTGCTAGTGGATTTTTCCACAACAGAAAATAACCCTTGAACTTAGCGAATCCAACATTGAACTCCAATTAAATAACTGTCCAAAATCTCCACAAAAGTAGAAGCACACCCACACAAGAAACAAAAGAGGAACCAAAGATAACTCTTAAATTCAATGTGGGTTGACACTTCCACTTAATCCACAATCTCACAAAAAAATATTCTATTACTTACACTTGCAATTTTTACAAGGACAAAATTGCAAACTCTATCATACAATTTTTGCAAGAAAAAATTAAAAGCTCTCTCATAGGCACATAGTCCAATACACACAAAAGACCTAGAATTGTTGTGGTGAAAAAATATAAACTAACTCCATATTTATAATACCTTTTTTTTTTCTTCCCACTATTCAGATGTGGAACTTTGGATGAGTACACACTTTGATATCACATATCATCTCTTCATCCAAAGTCTCATATTTCTTTACTTTGTCATCAATTTCATCTTCCGAGAAGAAGAGATCATTCTCATAACTAACCACATTTGAAGAAGGAGTACTCTTCACCTTTTCTGTCTTCTCTTTAGACTTTTCAAATCCTCCATAAATTTTGGGCATTTAAATTGTACATAATCAAACTCTTCACAATAATGACACTTGATAATACTCATTCCCTTGGTTGAAATTTTTTTACCATAATGATCACCGTGCTTCTTTCCTTGTTCACTTTGAGTTACTAGTGGTTGATTGTGATTGTGTTCAAAAGATTTATCAATACCCATCAAATATTGACTCTCCTTCAATGATTTCGTAATATAGTCTACTCTTCCTTACTAACATTGATTACACAAGTGGTTTACATATAAGATTTTAGCAATGAACCTAACAAAAGTAACGCTTGCTCTTACGCAATATATATTAGCTTATTGAAGTTATTAATATAATCGAACCCACTATCTTTATCTTTCATTTTTAGCGAGCACAAACTCATTTTCATCGTCAATCCATTGGCTAATGTGGTTGACATAAACTTGAATTCCTACAAATCCCACAATTTTAATGGAGAAGTTTATTTCAGCACAATTACTTTAACTTGTGGAGCATGCGCAAGTGGCAATTGAATTGTGCTCATTGCCTTTTCTTTGTACTGTTCTCATTTGGTTCGTTTTTTCCAAAGCACAATCAAAACCTTGTTGGACCAAATAGTCTTGGACTATGCATTGCCATATAGAGAAGTCCATCCTCCCATTTAAAAAAAGGAATAACCAACTTCAATGTAGCCATAACTCGTATCTTAAATAATACACAAATAAGATGATAACTAACCTTTCTTAAAACAAATGGCACAATGCACTACAATGCTTGTCTTCCTCCCTTGATCGAAATCGTGCTCTGATGTCGGTTGTTATAAAAACCTCCACAAAAATATTTTCTGGAATTCTCCTATAAGATGTAAGAACCTAGAGTTACGACCTATTGGAGTGTGTAAGATGATTCAGATGACAATATCATCTTTACAATAAGCACTACAAGAAAATTGGGGATTAGCCATGGTTACTTAGCCACAATCGCGATGACTGTAGGTAACTTAAAAAATTTGCCACGATTATGAACGTGGCTAACATTATATGAAGTGCACTCTTTCTTTTCCATTTTCGCTCGTTTTCATTTTCCCTCTTTTTTTCAGATTTGCTCTATTCTTTGAGATTCTTTCTTTTTTTCATTTGCTCTTTTCAGCTCCTTCTTCAGGTTCTTATTTTAATCTTCAAGTTCTGTTTTTTAGAAATTTAATTGGTGATTATCTTCTAGTTCTATTTTGATATGCTTCTTAATTTAATTGGTGATTATAGAAATAAACCATTTTGGTGATGGAATTGTGAAATCAAGACGGTAGTATTATGAGTAAAGGATTGTAAAGTGTATTTGATGTTGTGAATATAGTTATGTTTTGTGAAGAATGTTTAGTGACTAGCTAGATTTACACATATAAGGGTAATATGAATTGTGTATTAAGAAATGGCCAAAGTATTATGTTTTGGAAAGAAAAATGGTTAGGTACTTTTAACTTTTAAGGATCTTTTGCACTTTATGATGTTACTGTCAACAAATTCTGCAATATAAGTGTTATGGGTTTATTTGGTGCTAATGGTTGGCAATGGTCATTTTATTAAGTGGCAAATACTGATAATGGTCATTTTATTAAGTGACAAATACTGATAGTATGAGAGAGAACATAAAGAGGGGGTCTTGAATTGGATATGGGTGTTAGGCAAAAAAATGTAGAAATTTTCAATACAATCAAACAAAAGAACAGGAAAAACTTTTATACTTGTTTTTTCTCTTCAACCAAACAACTAGTAAAAAATCATTTCACTCTATTCTTTTTACATTTTTTTTAATCAAACATGTTGGATTAATGATTCAAACAAAGTTACGAATAAGTCAAATAATTAGGCATAAAGTTATGAATAACGTTGAGTTTGTTTCTCTTGTGCTTCTTCCCAACTTCATCCTAATTGTTGGGCCTTTATTATGGCCTTCAAATTGGTATGTAAACATCATTGTATTCAATGCACTACTGCATTGTTGTTGTGCTTTTTAACCACGAAAGATGGTTTTTTTTTAAAAAAAAAAAAAAAAAACAAGTTATGAACCTTTGTAAATATATAATATTGAAGAGTGGTGTTGTAAAATTTCATTTTAATTCTTAATAATTAAAAAAGTTGTAGATTGTTAATCTACCCTTCTCTAATTTTCAGGTGTACAATTACAACATACAACTTTTCGTTTGGAAAAAAAAAATCCTTACTTTACTAATAACCCTTCTTTTGTAACATTAAAAAAACCACCTTCTAATAACTTTTCAAAAAAACCCTTCTTTAATAACATGTCAATAAGTATGTTAATTTTTCACAAAAACATTTTTTTTTTCTG
>JBBPBT010000487.1:1078784-1097481 GCA_037974875.1 Cicer bijugum
TTTGATAAAACACTTAATTTTTATGGTCATTTTTATTTATACAATAAAATCTCACATATAGTATCATTAATTGATTTATAACTTTTTTTTACCATGTTAAGTAAAAATTGGCATTCAATAAAAAATAATTAAATAAAAAATTTTAAAAAAGGAAATATTAAATATAAGTTAAGAAAAACAAAAAAATTTAGAATAATATGAATTAAAAAAGTATAAACTACATCAATAACCCCCACCCACTGAGTAGTTTTCTAAAAGAAATGGTTGGATATTTTAGTCCAAATCAAAAAGGGTAGATTAAAATTTTACTTTATACATATTTTAAGTAAGGATAAAATTTATCATCTATATAAATTTTTACGTAAGGATAAAATTTATTTAAATAATTTATATGATATAATTTAATCTAAAATCAAATTTATAAAATATATATCATGTATAGTGTATGTATAGCATTGTCGAGCAAGTATAACATTAGTGTAATTTGATTTTTTTTCAACGTCCTAGAATTGTTCGAATAAGTGGAGAAAGAAAAGCAATATGCATATTCCTTTTGGAAGTATCATGATGGTAGTAAGAGGTGCAATTCATGATGTCTCGTAGAAAAGCAAAAGATACTCTCTTCATTATACTAATTTAATTGGTTAAATATTCTCATTGTTACCTTCACAATCATTGCACTATATGGCCAATTGGCCACCGTGGATGACAATCTTCTTCTCTCTTCAAAACCAAGAAATGTTCGATTAAATTGCACCTCTACTTCACTCTTAGTTTTCTTTTTCTCATATCCACTCTTTTACATTGACAAATACCAAATTGGATTAGACGACGTTATTGCATCACACAGTGCTATATTTTGACCGTTCAAGATTAAATTATGTGTTGCAGTAATTGCAACAGATCCTACTCTGACAACTAAATATTTTAAGTATATATGATTACTAGCAATATTTTATGTATCTATTTAAATTTAATGCACAAATATAACACAACATTAAGGTGTCTATTTATACTATTTTTTTTTAGTTAATGTTAGAATTTTTTTTGTTATTGAAAAAGAGGGCAGAGCCCAAACAGAATACAAAGAAATTAAAGAAATTAAGTTACAAAAACATTCATTGGAATGCAAGTTCCGGATCTTTCATCAAAAAGTAGTAGTTAGTTAACCAATCAACAATGTTGATGTCTTCTCATCAAGTGTGATTAATTTAAACTTGTTAGTCCAATCTCAACAAATCTCGAATGCAAAAAACTAGTGTTGGTACACCTCGTTGATGATTTGTCTAGTTACAAAACGGAAATCGAGAATTGAACATAGATAAAAATACAACGAAATTAAAATGTCCCTTCGATCTATCTTTACGAATGATCATGAATTAGAGATTGTGCAATTACCTCTTGCTAGCACATAACCTTTGCAGATGAGCATTGAAGAGAATCACAAACGTCGTTGAAACTACAATGTCTTTAAGTAGTTTACACGAACATGCCTCAAATTAAAGAAACATTTGTTTATAGTGCTAGCTACAAATGAAACTAACAAAAACACTCACAGATAAGTGTAGTGCAACAAGAATTTTCTGATAAGTATTTATCACTTGTGCATAGGGGTTCTATTCATAGAACCACTTATGCTAACCTAGTACGTTGTAGCTTACTATGTTATGTGTTTTTTTAATTAATAATGTTGCATCATAAGAGCATACCGTTAAATAAAATAAGTCTTACTTATTTATTTTTTAACCTCTCAGTAATTTCTTCTCGTGTGTGTCATCATATAGGTTCCCTCAACGTTGGCAATAATATTAAATCATCCATTTAATATTATAAATAGTGAGCAATATCTCGCAACACATCATTGCATCCCAAGTGACGAGAATGTCTTGTGATTTGACTTAACATTACCGTGATAATGATCTTGTGTATAATTTCCCTTTTACCCTTATATCTATATTGAACACAACACAAACTATGTGTCACCTTTGCATAGTTCAATATTATATTCCTTGATATTCAAGATTATACTTAGTAAGAATAAATAAAATTAATATCTCATATTGACTTATTTCAGTAAGACCATGAATTTTTCTGCCATACTCTATCAAAGGGCCACATATATTACTCCGATTATGTAGGAGGGGCATATCCCATCTATGTCACCCATGTCCCTTTGCATGACTTGTTAAGTGTCCATGTAACCAACTATATAATTGTCTTGTTATATTCAATGTTAAACGACAATAAAACATTCAGATCCTCATGAGGGACTACAATGATTTCGGGTCAAAAGGTGACATACATCACTATCACTATGAAAATAACTTACGAAACTTATATAACATATTATGTAGTATTTTCATGGTGGGTCAATCCAGTACATATTTACCCAACTATATACCTATGTTATGACTTGATATCTCATATCCATAACCTGTGAGATAGAGTTATTAGTCCACACACACAATAGTCTTGATTGTATTATTATCACCCTTTATAACGATACAATAACTAAAATTATTTAAGAGTGAAGTTCTATAGTATCACACAACCAAGTCATCCAATCAACTTTCTATTATGAATAAACATCATAACTGAAATGTCTCATATTATGAATAAATAAAATGATACAAGTTTTAGATCAAATTCAAAACATTGACCTCTAAGACTTTTACCAACAATTATCATATCAACAAGAGTCCTCAAGTCACTATACGCCTGAAGATGGAAAACCCCATGTCTATTTGCAATTTCCATTCTAAGATACATAGCCTACATCTCTACATGAATAACATCACAATCTCCTAGTTTTCGATAATACCCCATGATCCATCTATCATCTAGATATCATAGTAAACTGCCACAACGTATAATTTTCTATGTAGATCGGTGAGCTCTATCGCAACTCAACTAGAACTAGCCCTCCTTGGGTCTTTTCTAACCAATGTACATAGTATCACTTTGATGAATGCCCCAATGGTGTTGTTTACACTTTGCAATTGGAATTATCATCTTGATAATCATATAAATGGGATATGTCAGCCTTTGAAGATTCTTCTTCAAAGATAAACTTATTTCTCTAGTTCTATAGGTTCCAACAAGCGACCGTGAAAATAGTAGTCCAATTTTTATGTTGAGCTCCTTGCCTTTTGTTGATAATGTTCTTGAAGATTTTGAAGTAAAATTGAATGTCACGAGAAGAGGGCTGAATTGTGATCCTTTTTAAAATTTAGTTCATAATATTATCCTCTCAAGCTGACTTCAGAGTAAGGATAGTTAGATGAAAAATAATCATCCTCTTATTGAAGATCATCTAACGAAAAATAATATTAGTTTTAAAATATATGTAATAAGTGTGCTAAGGGTATGAATAAAGAAAATATAACGATAGTAGAGTTTTAGAAGATTCATACACATAATTTATATTAGTTCACCTAATATAGGTTACTACAGTCCTTACAACTTTGTGAGATTTTCACTAGTGCTCAGAAAGTCATCCTCCGATATGCATCTTTTCAACTATGTATTTTCTTAGCCTCATCGGGCTTACAACACAGTCTTTTCACTAGCCTCAGCAGACTTACATAATTAGTAATGTGTTTGGGATCAAATGACAACTTTTTAAGATAAAATAGTGATATAAAGTTGTATATAGCACACTCAATAAAAATGATCCTCATATATGTTTAAGTTTAGAATATTGTGTGTAAAATGAAGAGAATAATGATATGTTTGAATAACTTAGATATTTATTATGGATTATTCTCTTGATGTTTGAAGATTAATACTTCTATATTTATAGTTGCCTTTGGAGCTTCAAGCATATCGGTTAGCAAAATATAGTTGTTGGAACTTTGCAAAGTTTCTTTTGACTTGTCTTTATTTGCAAAACTATTATTCATCCTTTATCACCATGTTAAGTTTTCTGAAAGGATGATTGCTATAATCTATCCTAAAATATGATTTAAGTACAAGGATTTAGCTTGTATTTTCTTGAGGCTTAGTTATTGTTGCTTTTTGCTTTCCTTTTTTTGTACCTTTGTACCTTAGTAGGTTTACACAATAATTTAAATTTATATCAACTTTTAGGATATACAAGTAGTAATGTGTTTGGGATCAAATTAAAATTTTCTAAGATAAGATAGTGATATGAAGTTGAATAAAGCACACTCAATAAACATTATCATCATATTTGTTGAAGTTTGAAAAAGTGTGTGTAGAATAAAGAGAATAATGATAAGGTTTAATAACTTAGATATTTTCTTGTGGACGAGTATCTTGATTTTTAAAGATTACTACTTTTATGTTTATAGTTGCTTTTGGTGCTTCAAGCATACAAGTTAGCAAAATATAGTTGTTGGAACTTTGCTAAGTTTCTTTGGACTTGTCATTATTTGCAAAACTGTCATTCAACTTTTATCATCGTGTTAAGTTTTCTGAAAGGATGATTTCTATAGTCAATTCTCATATTTGGTTTAAGTACGAGTATTGAGCTTGTATTTTCTTGATTCTTAGTTATTGTTGCTTTTTGCTTTCTCTTTTTTCAACCACTTTGAGTGGTGTGTCTTTCATGTAAAGTACATTGGAGTATGTGACTAATGTGATCATTTCTTTTTTTACTTATGGTAAACCTTGAATAGTGTAAAAAACTTGTCATCTTTTATCTTATTGTACTTTTATGATAAATACTTTTTCAATAATTGTTAGATGAAGACTTTGAAAAATAGTTATCCTTATATATGAGATTGTGAAAAATATTCATCATTAGACCAGAAATTGTGATGGATGTCCATCCTCAGGTTTATCCACAAATATGAGATTGTTAAAAATATTCATCCTAATATCTATCCTCGGATTTGGATACTTCATCTTTTGATTTTCATATAGACACAAATTGACTCATAATTCTTCTTAACTTCTTCTAAGATATGTTATTTGCGATTGACATACAACATATTGCGATGATCTCCTCAACTGGAGGATAATCATATATCTATTTTTGAATTAAGCTCTTCAATTCTTTAAGACGGATAAGTGCATTAGTTGCAATGGTTTGATAACATGTTACATCTGTTGTATGTTCCACATATGTTCAATTCTATAGGTGCAACTATTCTTGCATTCTTGTTGATGATCCATCATTGCAACATTATCTTGAAAGCTATGATTATTTTTTCACCCTCTCAATTAAAGCTCTCATGGTTTAAGTGACAATCAACTTCAAATATTTTCATGAAACTTATGATTCTACTAGTATAATTTTCTGACGTTACTCCAATTATTTCATTGTTGAGTTGATACAATGCAATTGTTTATGTGAATGGCTTCAAGCTTAACAAATTTGGTTCTTTCAACAAAAACTCAAATGCAAACTTCAATAGATCACTATTTAGAAAATTAACATTATTTCATAATGTTTGTTGTCATTAACACATACTAAAAAGATTTTTACTTCAAAAGATTTAATCCTTTCAATTTAAAGAAAATAAATTAGATAAAAAAAATAAAAAATAAAAGAAGGGAGTAACTGAGCCATATTTGAGTTCCTCTCGGCAAATTCCTCAAGATATGGATGAACGTTTCTCATCAATTGAGAACCCAATGCACAAGGGATCTATTCCAACTCCCTCTTTGTTTGTGTAATGGTTGATAAAGATACGTTTTTGGACCTCCATCCACATAAAGTTTTAAATCATGAGCATATTTCCACACCCACTAATCCCCATACTGCCCCTCAATAGAATGGATATTACTCCGTCATATATTGCAAGCGATGTGACCGTTAAATGGTGAGTATTAAAACTAATAATATATTCTCGTAAAAAAATTAATAATATATTAAACTTAATTATTAAGCAAAAATAAACATAATAATCTTTACTTATATACAATGTAAATTAAAGTAGTACAAAGAAAATAACAATTGACAATAGTTATTTAAATGTTCATATAGATGATATTTTAAAGAGTCAATTTTATCCATAATTGATGTTATACTAAATAGACTACGGTATCTGTATCTATTTCAAAGTAAACAATTAAATTATTTGCATGAAACTTATCATTCATTTTATTTGAGTCGTTTTTTTTATATTTTTCATTGCAGAAAAAATTCACTTTATAATTGTTGAAAAATTAAAAGAGTCAAAATAAGATGAATAAATTTATCAATCAAATAATAATATTTTCAATTTGGAATCTTGAAAATATTTTCTCATTGTCTTCATCTTCTTCTATCTAGAAGAGTTCGTACTTCATGACAAGCAAATTTGTCTTAGCTTCTTGCACTTGTTTATTTCCTTCTTATTGTTGCATTTTTTGAACTATTTGAAGGTGATATTGTTCATCATAAAAGTTCTAACTTTATGATGCATCTTGTATTTTTTTCTTTTGATGAACGTTGATATTTTTTCTAGATATTTTAACATCAGCAACATCTTTACGAGTCTCATAGTCTTTTTCGACTATGTCCCATTGTTCAGGATCATGTGACATGAAAAAACTTATCAACTGGTCTTTCCAATATTCAAATCTTTTCCTATCATACAAGGGAAACCTGTTAACATTCTATTAGTCACTAGATTTTCGTTTGCAGGCGTACCTAAATATAAAATTATATTAATCAAATTATATAAATTTAAAAAATGGGTAGTATTACTAAATTAAAAAAAGATTGATATTGTTTTATATATTTATCTTTAAAGGGGGAGAATTAGTTAATATTTGTATTATGTTTTTCCTTTGTTGTTTAGTAATTGTTGGTTACTAAAATAGATGCAAATTAATTAGTGGTATGTAGTAAACAAATCTAGGTAACATACAAGCACAGCCTTTTGAGAGTAGAAAAAAGTCAACAAAATTAAAGAGAGGAAAAACATAAGCATCCTTGTAAAAGCCATAGAAAAAAAAAATTATTCGAAATTCTTAAACAATACCTTATGACAATCGTTAACCAGACCTATAAATAAAAAATAATAGTTCATATTCTAAATATCTTTGAAAATACTTATAAAACAAGAAACTAGAAATGAAAAATATATACATCTATTTAATATATATATATATATATATATATCGAATAAAAGGAATTTGAAATGTCAAAAATTTATTGACTATAAGAATTTGGAACGCCGAAAATTCATCAATGAAAGAATTGAAGGCGCAAACACGAGAAAAATGAGTTGAATTGTTGTTGACTAAGTTGATAATTTTTTCATTATTTGATTAAACTAATTCAGACTTGATGATTTACTAGGAGTAGAAGCAATAACAAAATTAACGAGTGCAGGAATAAAGTGACACAAGTAATTTATCACTACTAACTTGGCTACATTCAATATCTTCACTTAGAAGGATTTAATCCACTAATTAACAATTTGAATTGCAAAGAATCTGACCCTCCAAGTCAATCTTCTCAAGCAGTCTAACAACCTTAGAATTTTGAGGAACACACTTACCTTGACTCTATCAGCCAAGTTTTCTTCACATAATCTATCAACTCCATATTGTTGAAGACACACTAACACCACTATCGGGTTTGATTACAAAAGTTTGGAACTGAAGTAGTTGCTTCTAACAAACTCATTATAACAATGACTATCACACTCTAATAAAAAAAACACTCAAACAATATTTTTTTTATTCGAACAAATGTTTCTCTCTTTGAACTCAAATATCAATTTGGAATTTTGAGCTTGAGTTCTTCTATATTTTTTATTTTTATTGTTTGACGATCTTCTTCTTTAGCCTTGAGTATCTATTTATAGATAAAATTAGGACTTCAATTTAGTCCTTGTTTAATTCTAAATTGTATCTTCATTCCTAGTCTAGTCAACAATCATCTTATTCAAAAATAATTCTGAACAAGATGCTTTTTGATAATATGTTATTTACTCAATTCTTTATTTATGAATCTAATCTTAACATTTCTTCTAGATTAATTATGTTTCTATTTTGTTAATATTGAGTGTGTAAAATCTTTAGTTTGATATTGTTCATATTTGTTCAGATTGAGTTTCACAAATTCTTCAGATGAAACTTTGTTTCTATTACTTACTTTGATCTAGATGAATACATAGTGTTGGACCGATTCTTGAACAGTATTTTGTCCTTTATCGAAATTTGAACGATATCTTTACAAATAATAAATGTATCTTCTTGTGAGTGTTTCTTCTTATAAACAATTTTTGATCACATCTTCTTGTGATAAATCTTGACCAAATCTCCTTGTAAATAATTCATATCTTCTTGTAGATAAATCTTGGTCAAATTTTGTTGTAAACAATTCATATCTTCTTGTGAAAAAATATTGTTCAAATCTTCTTGTGATAAATTTTGATCAACTCTTCTTACAAATAATTCATATCTTATTATTGATAAGATGTTGATCATATCTTCTTCAAATCTCGACCATATCTTTTTTTCAACTTGGTCAAAGTTTTTCTTCAATTATAAATGTGATCAAACCTTATTTTAGATTGTCTTCAAAAATATGAATTTTCTTTCATGCTATGTGAAATCAAATATATTGTTCTCATAAAATACTTTTATTAACATCAAAACTTTAAGTATAAAACCAACTTGGTTCCAACAAGAATATGAACTTTGTGTCTAACTACCCATAATATAAATATAAGCTAATATTGATAAAATTTGAAATGCCAATTAAGGCTAGAAAAAATTGAATTAGGATTAACCCTCAATTATAATTTTTTTTTATATAGAAGATGAAATGATAATGGGGCTAAAAAAAATGATTTTTTTCTTAATAATTTATTTATTTATGAACATAAGCTAGAATGTCAATTAAGGCTAATAGAAATAATGAATTTTGTAGAATGTCAATTAAGACTAAAAGAAAGAATAAATTTTGTAAAATGTCAATTAAGCTAATTATAAAGAAATATATCATCAAATATTGTGTTCTTGAAAAACTTTGACAAAACTTGATCATAGAACTCAATCAACAAACTCGCATTGTTCAATCTCGTGTCTTCAATATTTGTTTATAATAGATTTTGATGTGTAGGTTGAATATTCACTTGAAATGATCTCTTGTATATTTGGATTAGAAAGTTGATGATTGTGTTTTCCGTAGTGACAAATTATATCCCCTCAACGGTAGAATTAAGATGTATGCACTTATAATAATTTTTTGAAAAATTAAACATTTATTCAGTTAATTAGAGTCTTCATTACTTAATTTTGTAATTTTTATTTGTATTTTGAGAGAAAGAATGTTAAATTGGGGATAAAGCATTAGAGTGTTGATGAAGAAATATTGTAATCGAAGAGAGAAAAAAAATGATTTCATAAAATTTTTTCAACGGAATAATTACTCTCAATAAAAATTAGTTTTCGTAAAATAACTAACTAATTAATATAACAATTTTTCTATTCACACCCTTTTTTTACTACCCACACACCTCAATTTAACAAAAAAACAAATTACCCTCACAAACTCATATTCTCTCCTTCTTCCTCCATTTTTGACAAGTTCAACATCTTCAATCATCTTTAGTGCCTTTCATTTACAACAAGTATGCCTCAAAGTTGTTGTTGTTGTTCTTGGTTTTTTTTTTTCCAAAATGTACTCTTGTTGTTGTTGATTTCGTAGCAAACCCAAAATGTAATCTTGTTGGGTTTTCTGAATATGTGTTTGTACTCTAAATCCAGAAACGTATGTGAATTGAGTTTGTGTATGCAAACACAACTCACATGGTTTTCTGGGGTTGCTGATTTTACGTACGTGAACTCAATTGACGTAGGTATCTGGACTTGTTGACTTTAATTATGATATGGTTTTGCATATATGGTGCCCACTATGTTTACCAACAGAAAAGGTCAAGTTATAATTAATGATATTGCTAATGAGGGTACTTCCAATGATGAGAGTCGTCGTGTTAGACCAACCGATTCTGCATGGTCTTAGCAAGTTGAGGAGCAACAGGAACTGCAACGGAAGAGGCGGGGACGATGGGAACAACGTCGATTATAGCAACAACAATCACAAGAAAATGACCAACAGGAAGAGGAGACTCAACAGGAAGAACAACAAAAGACCCAACAGGAAGAGGCCCAACTAGAGCACATAGAAGGATATCCTGGTGGACTGATTGACAAGTCTGTCTTTAGGAAATTCGGTGATCATGTGGCGACTCGACTCTGGAATGGCAAGGTAATTTTGTCGATCATATTAAATTTTTAATAGTTGTTTTCGTAATGTGTTTTATTTCGGGACTGTGGGGAATTAAGGGTGTTTAGCAACAGAACAAAATTAAAAGAAGTTGTGATTCAAATTAAGAGGTTAAGCAATTGGAAAGCTTGGGAAAGCTTGGGATTATTTTCGTAATGTGTTTTTTTGGACGCTGCTGCTTATGATGAGTTTAATGTCACATGGACAGCCACAATTCAATTTGGTTGGCTACTTGAAGTATACCACCAACACTATCGTGACTAGCATTAACATATGCCTATGAGGGAATTTCTTTTGTTTTTGGTTGGTTGCACCCTATTTAGCGGCAAAAGTTCTTTCGCATTAAGTGTTGCTTGTCTAGATTGGTTCTAAGACCTCAATTCGTGCGAGGGATATGCATAGGGTGTTGCTGCTCTTGCTTACCTATATGACAATCTCCGAGAAGCGAGTATGCATCAGACTAGAAAGGTTTTAGGGTATCTGATACTCTTACAAGTAAACTCTATGGTTGTTTATTTTGTTTCATTTCTATTATTAACTTCAAACTAATGATATTTTTTTTATATATCCAAACTTGGGTCTATAAGAATTTCCTGGTATTATGTGTAGATTGTTGTAGACCATCTCCTAGATATGTGGAGGAGAACCCTAGAGTACTTCGATGGAAGCCAAAGAGGGATAAGATTCTGGTTGTTCCATTTAGAAAAGGTCTTGACGAGATTAATGTTGATCAAATATATTGGACACCCTATGAAGTGCATCGAGTAAAGCAACCGTTTGAGGATGTTTCATTATTTATAGGGTGGATATGCTAGAGCTGAAGATGTTTGCTCATTTGCCAGATAGGGTATTGCGTCAATACTATCATATCTAAATCATTCTTGGTTCACCTTTGGAGATAGTAGGTCAGACAACCACATCAGAGGAAATGGAAATAATATTTATGCAATATGTTGCACATATAATTATGTTGGTGCGGTTGTATAGGGACCTATAGACTGCACAAAGGATTACATGGAGTGGTTTAACAACATTTATCATCCATACGTCATTCGTAGAGAACCATTCCATGTAGGTCATTCAGTTCTAGAACCTACTAACTATGGTCGAGTTGAAATAACGGTAAATTTATTAAAATTTATCACATAACTAAATTAATTAGTTATCTATTGTTTTAACTAAATTATTTAATTAATTTTTTAATGCAGCGTCAAGCAATACAAATTGCATAAGAGCTTCTTGATCGTCAATTGGTATTACCTGATAGCATCACACTCGTCAATGAGCTAATTGTGATGTTGCGAACTTAGAGGGACCGTGATAGAGATTGGACAAATGTAGTACCATATTGTAGGAGACAAAGAGGGACTTAGGCATTATTTTGTGAATATTTTAGATATGTATTATTTTGGGAATATTTTGGTTGTGTGAAATATTTTGGATTTGTATAATACTGATTTTGACAGTTTATAACAATCATTATATTTGAATTCATACAAATATTAAATATCAACTATTTAGTTTACAATAGGTTCATTTATAGTGCGTGGAAATATTTGCAACTTCTAATGCATGCAACCATTGTTAATAGACTCTCATTGTTGTGCTTCTTTTGTGCAATATTTTTCCACAAATTACTTGTTGGTGGTATAGAAGAATATGACTTTATGTAAACCTGTTAAAATCAATAATTTGTTAAAAATATAAATAAAAAATTATAAAATAAAATTAAATATCACAATTAATACATGCACGAAATGACAGTTCTTAACAAATGCAATAACAATTTTACGATGATCTAACATGGATTTGGTGGTGGACTTGTAAGTGAAAAAAAAAAACATTTGCGATTGAGATTGCTATACTTTACTAGATATATTCCCTCGTAATGAGGCATGAACTCTTTGACTGATGAATGAGATTGCTATACTTTACTAGATGTTATAGTGTCATTGCATCAAACACTTGCATCCACATACTTCCACCAAGCTTGGTTTATTTATCTCTTTTTGATACCTTACTTTTGTCTTTTTTTTAGTGCACCATTTGTTTTAACCTTGTCAATAGGTAGACACATCGACTTAGTGGATGGATACGCGATCTCTCATAATTTACCTTTAAGTACAATTTTTCTATCTACATCAAGTTGATCAAACTCTGAAGGTTTACCAAATTCATCCTCGTGAAAAGTTAATTTACTCCACCAAACATGAATAGCGTCTAACGGAATGGAACGTGGGATCATACTATACCTGACTATTTCACATGTACAAGGTAGACCATGTGTTGTTCTAATCGTGCAACAACACTCAGACTTATTAATACCTACATACTTCATGCGACCATACTCTACCACAATGTGATCTATTACATTTTTTGACACAACACCACACAAATAGGTGTACAATCTGTTATTATGTCGTTGCACCTTTTGAATGATGCATTTTTCAAATGAAGTTATTATCTCACTATGTTGTAATACAATCATGCTATTGATGTTTTTCCAACATTATGATCTTTTAGTGTCATCAAAATGTTTCTTGGTTTGATCATGTTATTCGTCATATCACCAAGTACAACTTTTTCTTCCTAAGACAATCGACTTAAGAAAGAATGACATGTTAGTTTTTTAGTCAATTCGTGGTTATGGAAACTACATATTACATGCAAATATCATCCCTCCCCAACGCTTGATAGTGTTCCTCTCAATTTAAATGAACATTTATATTTTCTAGTCCAACTACTCCTCATAGGTTTAGGATTCTTTCAAGGTCTATATTTTCAACTTCTTTCACAACTAATAATTAATTTCGTCTTTCTTTTTTGTTGTGCTGTCGCAGTTTCATATCTAAAAACGGCAAAGACAATTTCATTTTCTCTTCTAACATTTCTAGCTCATCTCAATAAATTATCTTGTGTATCAAACATCATGTCGGTGGTAAACACATCTGTCAAATCAACCATAAGAGGTTCAACACTGTCATTCATAGTGTCTTCAATTTCGGGTTCAACACCATCATTCATTGGATCAAAATCTAGTTCTAAACCATCATACATTTCGTCAAAATCATATTTTTAACTATCATGCATTTCCTCAAAATCAGGTTCTAAACCTTCATACATATTGCCACTGTTGTCTATCCATTGGTCCATTTATCTGCATCCAAAAAATAACATCCAAAATTCATAAATATTTGAGATCATGACTATTTACGTGAACTGAATTCACGAACTCCTACGTGAACTCAATTCAAGTAAACGTACGTGAACTCAGTTCATATAAGTCTCGCATACTTCACTGAGATGATTTATACGTGAATTGAATTCACGTACATTTAATTGAATTAAGTTCATATAAGTGTACGTGAATTGAATTCACGTAGGAGTTCGTGAATTGAATTCACGTAGGAGTTCGTGAATTTAGTTCACGTACCGCTTGTGAATTCTTCAACTCCATTGACTAGGTAATCTGAAATCACATATTCGTACGTGAAATGAATTCATGTATTGACTAAGTTTTCTTAAGTTTATTAACATATGTGAATTCAGTTCACGTAAGTTTACAATGTACGTGAACTGAGTTCATGAAAATCCCCATATTTTGAAGAAAAAAAACGAACTCAAAAACAGATCAATAAGATACCTTGTTGAATCACTTTAACTATAATATGAAGAGGCGACTAATGGGGTGTAAGTTATGAGTGAGTGATGTTAGTTTTGAATGATTATGAGTTATTATGAGTGAGTTACAGATAATTTTGTGATATGTGAGTTATGAACTTAAGAATGGTGATGAATGGATAAATGGAACTTAAAGAATATTATAAACAGGTAAGAATATTTTGAGTATTTTATTTTTAAAAAAATTCAGGGGTGTAGATAGTAAAAAGGGAAGTGTGGATAGCAATATGGTTAATATAATTAACTACCCAATTTAACTAACTAATTTAAAACATATTTTATCGATATATATGCTAGTCACACCTTAAACTCCACCAAAAAACATCGATCCTTCATACCCCAAATTTTGTGCATATTATCGTAAGTGTATGGAGAAACACTAAAATAAAGAGGTATCTAATCCTTTTTGGTTTAGATCTGAATCTTTTGCTAAACCTTTTAATGAGGAAACAATATTGAGTAAAGCGTGCTTACTTTGCTATGATTTCTTGAATGTGAAAAGAGAAACAATTCGGTGTAAAGTAAAATTACTAATTAATTAATGTCGTTATTGTAAGCGCGCAATATCCATGACACTACACACAATCAATGGCTTACCTTTTTTTATTTTTTTAAGGGAACAACTTGCTTTGCTATTACTATGTATCCTTTCAAAAAAAAATTACTAATTAATTAAAATCTAACTCAACTAATAAAATATTAAAATTATTAGGTTGAATTTGAAGCTTAATCTCATGTGCGAATTTTCTTACCATTATCTTTAAAAAAAATTATTTCTATCCCCAAAAAAAATAATACTTGTGTTTTGTTTTTTACAATATTCAACTTAAATTTTTTTTTTGACTGATTAGTACTATAGATATAAATGCATTAAACTTTGATTGAATAAAACCAATTTAATTTTTACCAATCACTAAATATATTGTAAATGAAACATTGTGAGATTGATTAAAACTTAGGAAAACTACATTATTTCATTGAATATTCACTCGGTATATATTCCTCTACATTAAGTTTCATAGAACCTGTTATTTTTTGTCAAAAGTGAAAAAAGAGCATAAATTTAATCTAAGAGAGTATATACAATGAAATATATAATGCATGATGAGACTTCAAATTAGAAGCAACAATAATGTTAGTTCTACTCATGTCCCTTAATGAACACCCAAAGCAATGCTATAAAGCACAAAATAATTATTATTCACTAAACAAATGTGAAAAAATGGCCTCAACTTTGCCAACCCCTCATAATGAAATCTTTAATTCCCTCTCTTTATTTTGTTTAAAATCCAATTCCTCCAAAGCTTTGAAAACAAACACATAAACAAACTATTTTCTCTCCCAAATATTTGGCATACTAAGAAACACACAATAATGCCTTACCATAATAGTATGCATCATAACAACAAAGTTGTTGAAGACAATGAGGCTCTAACATACCAAACATACCCTTGTGGTTACTATGTCCAAAGCCCCTCTACACTCTCCCATGCCAATAGTGTAGACATAAGAAACAATCTTCAAAACGACGCCGATTCAACTTTTCACTCCCCGGTCCGATCTGAAACCCATCCAACAAACCCTACCCACGAAGACGAACAATCCAGGTTCGCCCTTCGCCGTTACTCCTCTTCTCGAGGCTCTAGCCACTCTTTCTCACACCACAAGAAGATCTCTTATGATGGCACTGCCACTGAAAACGACGATACACACCATCTGGTAATCGTCGATGACAAAGGTAGTGTTATTAGTGATGAAGAAGAGAAAGAGTTGTTAGATGAGTATTATTATGGAAAGAATGAAGGAGGTTGGAAGAAGTACTTCTCTTATGGTTACTCTGATTCTTGTGCTTGGTTATGGTTGCAAGTGAGTTGGAGAATTATGGTGAGTTTTGGATTTGCATTGCTTGTGTTCTACATTGTTACAAAACCTCCACCACCAAAATTTTCCCTTGAGGTAAGTACATGTCTAATAATTAATAAAATTATTTGTTCATCCTATGTTTGATTTGATGCATATCCCTATATTGATATAATGACACATCCGAGAAAATCGAAGAATTAGTCCTTTAATTATCTATTATAAAAGACTTAAATCAAAAATCGTAATAATATATTTTTCTCGTGACTCAACTTTATCATATATCATAGGCTATGAGAATTTATGACTTTGTCTATATTATTATCCTACACACAAAAAATTATTCATATAAATATTGCAATTAACAACATGATGCAACTATTTTGTGTGTATAAGGTTGTTTTATTAATTTGTAGATTGCAAGGATTCCAGAATTTAAACTTGGGGAAGGTGTGGATAGAACCGGAGTAACAACAAAGATTCTGACATGCAATTGCTCCATGAATTTAATCGTAGAGAATGAATCAAGATTCTTTGGTCTTCACATTCGTCCTCCCCTAATGGATATGAAATTTGCAATCTTACCCTTTGCATTTTCAAATGTAAGTATGTCAATTATGATGCAAAATATTGAATGATTGATTCTAGAATATTTCTTTGTTAAATGGGTATACGTGAATAGTGATCCTCACATATCTCAATAAGATTATAAGTATATATATAAATGATTTCGATTAAAAATCAGTAAGAAAAATATCAACTATTTATTATTTTTAAATAATAAATCAACTATTAATAAAAATAAATATGGTGAATAGGAGATATAAGATTGACTTTGTAATTGGGATGTGAGAGTTAGAGAGTACGGCAAGAAGGAGATCGCATGTTTGATCTCACTTTTAGTAAGAGTGTATATTAAATGAAATATATGATTTAAAAATATATTTATAAATGGTAAATAACTCTCATCCTATAAATCAATTGTATAAGGGTTGGATTAGGTTAAACCTAAATTTTAAGAATTATGAGTAAAATATTAGCAATACTAATATTAATTTGTAAAATTAATCATTAAAAAAATTAAATTGGTGAATCTCCTTTTAATAATTAACTACATATTATAATCACTTATTTTTCGTCTCACGTTTCTTATTTGTATTTTTAAGACTACATAAAATTTGTATTTTGCGGTTGTATATCTAAACTCATGTTAGAGGTGGAAAAAGTTTTCCCTTGAAACCTTTTTAAGCTTGATATAGTAATGTATAAAATTTGGAACATGAAAAATGCATCTTGATCTTTTATTGTTTTGTTGTCTCAATATATTGTCCCAAAAAAGGTCTTGCTATTTACACCTCCTCAATGGCAACCTACACATCCCTTGCATTTGTGAAACTATTTTAAACATAATTATCCTTGAGATTTTAGGTGTCATGTTTTAAATTAAAAAATTGTTGTACTATACACCATTTAAATTTAAATTTGATTTTTCTTTGTATAAAAAAAAATTATTTTTCTTGTTTCTTTGTGTTGTAAAATTATTATTAATTTATTCATTACCAATATTATTAAAATATCATTTGCGGTAGAATCCAAATCAAAAAATGTTTTAATCTATTACTAGTTTTGAAAACACATTGTTCATAGTACTAGATTCCAAAATACAGGGTGTGTGGGTAGAAACTATGTGGTGTAGATAACAAGCCTTAACAACATATATATGTACTTTTGTAGTAGCATCATCCCTAAACTCTTTTTTGCATAATTTCATGTAAATAAAATTTGTATATCATTGATCCAAATTCAATATTATAACAGGGACCTAAGCTCTATGCAGAAAGTGGGTTAACAATCTTTACATTACAATTGGGGGTAAAGAATAAGGCCATGTATGGTGCTGGAAGAAGCATGCAAGATATGCTAGATTCTGAAAGAGGGGTGCCAATAGTGATACAAGTAATTTTGAGTTCAAGTTTTGAAGTGGTGCCAACACTTGTAAAGCCCAGGTTCCATCACCGAGTTGAATGTATAGTGGTTCTCAAGAAGACTTACAATAAGAAACATCGATCCCAAGCATTTAATAGCACTTGTAAAGTAACTTCTTAATCAAATGTGTCTTTGAACTTCTCTATAATACTCTCTCTTTTTTTTTCTTCATATATATTAAAAAAATGTAATTCAAGAATTATTTTGTATGTAGACCTTTTTAAAATACATTTAGTATATCGATTGTCTAACTTTAGTAGTATTAATAAATAGTATGTTTGAAATAAAATAAATATAATAAATTGCATAGAGACTTATATTAATTGACAGATGAATTATAATCTTGATTAAAAAAAATCTATATATTCATAAAAATTTAAAGTCTTTGATTGGATTGTGAAAAGGAAAAGAGTTGAAAGAAATAGACGAGAAATGATGTAGATTGAATGTATCATATAATTTAAGAAAAAAGAGAAGAAATATAAGTGTAAAAAATATATTTTCTCTTTATTTGATTAGATAAAATGTGAAATATAATAAATGTATAAAAAAAATGCACTTGACTGAAGATATGTATGTACCTGGGCGGTGGACCGGACCGGTGAAGCATTTGTAGGGAATTATATATATATATATATATATATATATATATATATATATATATATATATATATATTATTTAGATATTTAATACTTTAAAAACACAATAGTAATAAAAACTGGTAGTAAAAAAGTTATCATTATTGAAGCATAAAAATTAAATATTGATACATGAATACGCTTTTTATATATTCAATATTATAAGTTAACACTTCAAAATAAATTATATGTATTAGTTGATAATGATTGTTAATTTTATATTATTACTATCATTATTATTATTATTAGGTTAAATAGTACTCGATTTTGATTTCTGTTAATGTTTTAGTTTTTTTTTTATTTGGTTCTTTAATTTTAAGTAATAATTTAATTTTT
>JBBPBT010000487.1:1097911-1132445 GCA_037974875.1 Cicer bijugum
AATCAAAATAAATAAATAAATAAATTAAAAAAAAATAACAAATAACTAAATGGAATCTAAAATTCAATTAATGGACTGAATACGCTATTTAATTTTATTATTACATACTAAAAAAATATGTCTGATGTGTGCTAAAATCTAACCGGAGAAACAAGAATAATTTTTGAAAACAAAAAAGATTACACCAAAATTGTGTACCCTCTTTAAATTATTATTAGTAGTACTATTATTATTGTACCATGAAAGATATACACTAAATAAAATAATTGTATACCGAGGAAAATATAATTTTAAAATAATTGATATGCATAAAATTCAGCCTTTAGTAATAATTTGAAAAAGCAGGGAGATCTTTAAGCACCTTTGTCTACAACATGTGTCCAAACCAACAACCCTCAATTATTTTATAGCAAAGTTGTACACTTACAAAAAAATATCATTATGATATAAATACAAAAATAGCTATGGAGTAGTCATACAGCATGGAATAGCATACAACTGTTTTTTGTTTTTTAAATAGAAAATACCTCATGGACATCTACAAAAGATTGAAAGACTAATTAAATAAAGAGTCAGTTGCTTCTACGTACACCTTACAATAAATAATGATGGAATATCCTAAAAGTATATCTGCAAAAAAAAATACACATTATATTACAAGAATGGGACCACAAGTTACTCTAGTGGCCTTGTTGATTAGTCTCATTACCCCACATTTTTTTCATTCCAATACAAAAATCCAACTATGGCTCTTCAAGCCAGATCATTCTCAACAAAAGCCACCACCATTTTTTTTATTGGCTTCAATTCAATATTCATCCATTTTGGTCATGCATCATGCCCTTCCACCATACATAGAGGAATTCTTCGATACCGTTAAATCGAGATCAGACGGTTTAACTTTCATTTTATAATTAAAAAATACATAATTTCAATTTATATTGTCCGATCTCAATCCAACGACTATCAATGTCTTAATTCGTGAATACAACAAAGGTTCTCCACGAGAGGGTATCTAGGTCCCACCTTAAGAGCATTTTTTTTCATAAGAAAACTTCACTGTTGAACTTCAACTTGAATTTTTATAATGTAAAAATAAAAAAAAATAAAATTGGCCACAATAATTAGAAACCTAAAAAATAATGACGAAAATAGAGACGAATTTTATATTTTTCATCTATAACTTTGTCATTGAATTAACTTTTTTGATAGTGAAATTAAGACCTAGTAGTATATCTCCTAAGTCCCCTTGGTGTAGGCACAACCACTTCACGACCAGTTTTTAACAAAGCTTGACGATCCTTAATTGTTTTATCAAACAATCTGTTATCTGGATTCTCAGCATAGCAAACATAGTAACAACTCACACAAGCATGAGGCACTGCCATTGCAATCCTAGTCTGCAAATTCAACAAGTTGATCACGTTAAGATTTTATCACATGCTCATCGATCATGGTGAATTAACAATAAAAAAAAAAATAAATATTATATTGACTTAATTGCAATTTTAGTCCCTCTAATTTTATTAATTCACGAAATTGATCCCCTATTTTAAAAATCAACAGTTTTGGTCCCTCCATCTAATTTTTTAACTAAAATATAATGACGTAAAATATTTTAAATAACGTGACATATAATAGAATAATTAATACATATAAAATTAAAATAAAACATCGTAAAAATTTAGATTTCAACTTTAAATTTTTTATATTTTTAATTTAATTAATGACAAATTAATAATTAATACATCTAGATGGTTTAATATTATATAATTATATGTCGCGTCATTAAAAATATGTCAAATCATCTTTTTTTAGTTCAAAAATATGAGGGATGGTAATCGACTTTTAAAATAAAGAGACAAATTCCGTGAATTGGTAATAATAGAGGGACTAAAACTACAATTAAATCTATTATATTTTAATTGTGAATTTTTTCAAAAGACATAACAAATAAATGAAAACTACTAAAATTAAATAATTTTTTTTTAAAATATTTACTTTTAAAAAAAAATGTATCAAACTGGCTCTTAATCTCTATAAAAAAAAGCAGTCAAAAAAGGAATACCAACCAAAAGGTATCCGATGAGGAATGTGAGTAGGGATAAGGTGGCTGTGAAACTATGGTGTACTCTTTGAGTCCAAGCAGCCACAACAATGACACAAATTGAGCCACTACAAACTCCTGTGAGGAAGCAAATTGAGCTTGTTATATCAGCATCTACTATTGGCACCATGTCTTCCTTCTCAAATAGGGACCATGTGTCTTGTGATGCATTTACAAAACCTTTTCCATAAGCTGCTATCTGTTAAGATTAATTCAAAAATAAGTTAGGTAACTTTGAAAATTAGTAGTATTAAACTATATGCATTACTCATGTTGAATATAAATAAATAGAAATATAGTTGGAGGAAGGACCACATATATACCAAAACAGAAATTAGATTAGGTCCGTTTACTTTTTGAAAACATTACCTATTTTTATTTCCTCAAATTTTGTGTTAATTTTACTTATTAATAAAGAGATAAGTAGCATTTTATTTCTAGAAATAATGAAAATGTCAAAATTATTTCCATTATTTCTGGAAATACATCTTTATTAATTAGAATTTCATTATCTCTTCATGGTAAAGATTCGCTTCAAGAGTCTGATCTCCACAAGATAAAATGAACACATTTTAAAAAATTAAAACACAAAATAAAGAGGACCTTATTGACTATTCATTGACAGCGCAAAAAAGATTTATACGATCATCCAATCAAATCTCATCATGTAAATACTTGTGAATATATTTTAAGAAGTAATTTAACAAAGTGACGTTATAGTGAAATGTGATTGAATGACCGAGTAAAATTATTTACACAATCAATGTATAGTCATTTAAACTCAAGAAAAAAAAGGCTCATGGATAAATTTTAGAGTGAAATAACTAACAATTAAAGATATTAGCAACAAATTTCATTTTACAGAATTCTTGAACCATTCAAAATGTTGATTATCAGCTAAGTAAAAAAGAAAAAACTCAATTTCGATACTTTTTGATGACCAACAATTTGAACTCATATACAAGAAAATTTACTAAAATTAATATACAGTTATATTATGCACTCCATCTATAGCAAAATATAAGCAAAAATCGTACCTGTATCTAGACCAAATTATACATGTATTTGTACTTTTTTACTTATATTTTGTTAGAGTACCAAATACCAATAAATTCTTGATATGTGAAGTTACCTGTACATAAGCCCAACTATTGCCATTTCTGAAAATCGAATCCATGACTCGCAAACAACAATGAGCACAACAAAACATGAATTCATCTTCTCCCTCAAGCAAATTCAACCCCCTAGCAACAATTCGCAATGCTTCAATCGCCGGCACAAATAGAGAACCCAAACAAGCACTTCCGAGATTCCGAGTCAACGCTCTCAGTAAGCAAAATTGTGTGCTAGATTGCATTCCTCTCAAGTAATACAATGCAATAACCCTACTAACAGTTATATTAACAACATTCCTCATAACCTCGGTAGTCCACATCAAACTCAACACCAACACAATGATAATCAGCGGTGGAAAATAAAAGTTCAAAGCTCCAATAACCGCTAAAATCCATAGCGATATCCACAAGAATCCAACACCGAGCATGTGATAAGTAGGTTTATTCAAATCACTAAATTTCGACACTGGTTGAAGCGATAAACTCAAAACCTTGCAACAAAATTTAATTCTATGACTAACCCAACAACCATATAAACCATTTCCGATAGCGAAAGCGATGAAACAAACACCAACACCGTCGGTTGGAGCTTTTTGAAAGCAAATAAGAAGAATTCCGGCTGCAAGAGACATGATAAAAGTAAACCAAAGTATGAAATGAATCATAAAAGTTGGCCATTTTCTAATTGCACCTTGCCAAATGAAAGCAAGAATTATGCTCATTAAAGTTGCAACTTCCACTTGAGGGAGAAAAAACTTCAAAACATTTTTCTCTTTCCTTTTAACAGAATCAGAATCTTGTATAAGTCCACGGATTCCTTTGAACACAAGAAAACACACAAGAGCAATAGCTAGTAATTGGTGGAGTGCAAATATAAACAAGGATATTCTGTTGGTATATCTTCTTGAATTAAGTGTTACTGGTTGCTGCAGAAAAAAGTAAAGAGAAACCATATAAATAAATAAAAAGCATTAATAATAACAAAAAGAAAACAAACCCTTATAAATTATAATCCTTAACCAAAAAAAAAACATGTAAATTTAATTTCCATAAAATATTTGACTTGAACAATATACAAGAAACCCTCATAATCCTTTAGCAAAAGAACATTGAAAATGTAAATTTCCACAAAGTATTTATAGCTTGAACAAGACAAAAGAAACCCTCGTAACCACCTACCAAGTTTTAAAAAAAAATGTAAATTACCATAAAGTAATTGACTTGAACAAGACATAAGAAACCCTTATAACCCTTTTAAAAAAAAGGTAACTTTTCATGAGGTAATCTTGAAGAAGACATAAGAAATCCTCTTAAGTCATAACCATTTACCAATTTTTTTAAAAAAAATGTAAACTTCCATAAAGTAATTGACTTGAACAAGACACAAAAAACCCTTTATCAAAAAAGGTAAGTTTCCACTAATACTTGATCAAGACACAAGAAACCCCAATAACCATATACCAACAAATTTATAAAAAAAAAAATGTAAATTTCCATAAAGTAATTGACTTGAACAAAACAGCCTCATAACCCTTTACCAAAAAAAATAAAACAAGTAAATTTCCATAAAGTAATACTGGAACAAGACACAAGAAACCCTCATAACTATTTACCAAAAAAATTAAAATATAAATGTAAGTAAATTTCTATAAACTAATTGACATGAACAAGACACTTCTTTGAAAAAAAAAAAACATACTTGTGGTGGTGGTTGTGGTGTTTCAGTTGGGGTTGGAACAGAGCGTGATTGAGTTTGAGTATGAGTATGAGAGCGTTGAGATTGATTAGTAGGTTGAGAAGGTTTTGCAACTCTTGCAGAACTATTAATCACAATCCTCAAAGGGTTAGTAGGGTTTAATCTATGAAATCTTGAAACATTAAACTCTTCATGATCATGATGATGACCATGACCAACATTATCATCATCATCATCATCATCATCAACAATATCAACATGATTGCTTTGAACTTCTCTCTCTTCAACACCAACTTCCCCTTTCTCCAAGTCCCTTACCCTTTCTTCCTTATGTCCACCATCCCCTTCTTTTTCTCTCATTCCAGCTTCAATTTCATTCTCTCTCTCACCTACCACCTATAAAAAACAACAAAAATACAAAAAAGATTGAAACTTTACAAAAATGGTAACACCCCATTTTGAAAAGAAAAAAATTGAAGTAGCTTAATTAAACAATAAATTGAAATAATTAAATTAAATACATGTTCTGTGGCACCCATTTGAAAAAAACTAGTTTTTGATGTTGTGACGGCGGCGATAACAGTGACGGCGGCGACAAGTGATGGTGGTGTTTTTTTTTTGAGAGAATAATGTTGTTGTTGTGATTTTGGATTGGTAAAGATGACATTACTGGCTTTGTTTGTTGTTTTCATTTGGAGCTATTTTTTATCAAGTTACACTGAGTGGTGGGACCCACTGGGTGGTGTTGTCGTCGCGTGGAGTTACTGAACATGCCACAACAGAGAGTGGTAACACGCGCCTTTTTAGTGAGTAGTCGCTGTTTCCCGTGTCAGAGAAAAACAAAGCACGTGGAAGAGGAAAACTAGTATAAAATCACCCTCTTTCTAGTTTCTACTATAAGTAATAGTTAATGAAATAAGAAGGAGTTTTGTATTGGGCTTTATTTATAATTTTTAAATATAAAATTTAATATATTTTAATAATAAAATGACAAAAATAACCCTTTATATTTCATTCAAACCCAAAGTTTTTTTTTTCTTATAATACAACTCTTTTTTATTTTTTGTGTACGTTTGAATTTAGATAATTTCAAAAAATATGTAAGTTAATAAAATCAAAATTATCATTTGACTTTTTGGCATTAAAAACATTTAAACTCTTTTGTCCTTAGGTAATATTGTTGCAACGATAGTAATTATTACTGTCTTAAATTTGTATTCATAAATTTAAATAATATCTTATCACATTCAATTTAAAATTGGTTAAATTACAAGTAAATAAAATAAATATATTCAAAGGAAAAAATAAAAAGAAAAACTCTAGCCGAGCTTAATAATACAAAACTATTATTAATAATTAATTAGAACTAACCTTTTCTAACCTATTTTGTGATACTTCTCATAAGTTGGACTATGACCAACTAATAGGACATGTTTGTCTGGAGAAAGATGAGGGGGTTTGAGGCTAAAAAAAATTGATGGCATATGATTAATTTTGCTTTGTTGGAGAAATGAGAATGAATATTTCTATCAGAAAAAAAAATTCGATCATATAATTATTTTTGTAAGTAAATACAACTAAACAAACGATAAAATAAAATAAATAGAGAAGGAAAACATAGATCGGCTTGGGGGTTTAATTTATAGAAGATAGAATCAAGATTATTTTAAGATGAACTGGTTTGCTGATAAAATTAGTATAGTGATTAGTAGCAAAAATGATACACTTGCTTTTAAAATATATTTGGAATTACCTTTTGTTTAGTGCATTTGTTGGCTATCAAACTAATGCATTTGTTAACAATTGTTTTCTTTTACCAATTGGTATAAGTGTATCTATAAATAGACAATTTTCATATTATATGAGTCAAATTTCTATAAAAAATATTAATAATTCATTTCTTTTTTTCTCTAGTGCACGAGAGTAAATGGATGAACTTTATTTTGTAAATTATCAGGCTTGATGTTAATGTGTAAATCACTTCAAGGATTACAAAGTATTCTGAAGAAGATTTGTCGATTAATTCGTTTGCATTCAATATATATAGATTGGTGGGAAGTCTGATACACAAGCTTTTGAATTTATTTGTGCAACCTTCATCATCATTAATTTCACCATCTTCTTGTTCAAGATTTGCAACATACTCCCAACAAAAGATACAACAGGTTCGAGGGACAAGGTTTAAAGCCTAGATTTTGTGGACTTTTTCTCTAGCCTTGGATCAAGGGATTAAGGTTAGTGACATGTTTGATAGGGGAATGACCTCAGTTTAACAGAAAATTGTAAAGAACAATGCCTATTCCAACAATATGCTAAACAGTTTACTAAATTGAAAAATTTATTAAACAAAAGATATACCAAGGTCCCAAAAGATCAATCCTACAAGAAGATAAACAAGAACACTAATTGGCTAATAGAATGCAGTAGATACAAATCATTATCCAACATAAAGATTCATATACAAGCATGCTAATAATAACTATTCATGTAAAATCAATTATTGCAGAATTCAACTATTTCATGCATTCACAATTAATCACATAGGCAATGCAGAAATAAAAGAGATAAGGGAAGGAAAATGTACACAGTAATTTTTATATTGGTTCGGTCGTCGATGTGACAGACTACATCCAGTCCTAAGATCAAATCCGATCTTAGCCTTCTCAATAGAATCTTGTAGAGTCGTTTTACAGATGTTCCAGCAGCCCTGCCTATCAATCTTAAAACACTCTCCCTATTCTATCCTTATCTCCCTAAATCCCAGAGTTTATCTCCCATAAACTCTTCCAAGATTTCAGTACAGTGTCTTCTTGATGAAGTCCCTCAACACAGAAGATTACCACTTGTTTCAAACTGGATTTCTCAATGTTATTTGATTACAGAATTCGTTTACAGAAAGTCTAAAATAGAAATATACAGAAATTTCTATTGTTGTCTTCTTCTCAAATGTTCTTTCTCTTTTCAATCTTTTTCAGTCTTTTGTTGATCATGAATGATGAATGTTCAAATATGAAAAAGCAATGTTCAAAGTTATTTCAATGAGAGAAAGTGATATCAGAATATTATGAGCTATGTCAATGTTATGATCGTTCTGAATTATCTGTGTTATGTTATTATATGAGAAGAAGAACTAGAAAACAGTTTATATAGTTTCAGGAAAAACAACAGATGAATCGATTTGCCCAATCGATTCATTAAAGTTATAAAGCATGCTCAATCGATTTACCCAATCGATTTCCCGAATCTTATTTTTCTTGAATCTTGAAACTACATAAACTAATCGATTAACCTAATCGATTATTTTAATGCATTCTTCAGAATTGAATAACAGTTCATATTTGAATCGATTTTCATAATCGATTTATGATGTTTTGTTCCAACAACGAGATCAAAACAATCGATTTACTCAATCGATTCAAACATTTACATAATCGATTTGGCCACATGCTAAGTCTTCTCTGTTACTAAAAACTTTTGTTCCAATCGATTTCACTGGTCACAGGGACTCAGTGGTTTTCAACAAATCGATTTGCCTAATCGATTTGGCCATATCACAGAGAGTTAACTTAAATCATGTTAATTGATGTGCCTAATCGATTACGGACTTTTGTCTGAAGAACAGTTTATCAGTTGGTTCATCCAATCGATTTACCAAATCGATTGGTGTCAAACTTGTTACAAAAGAAATAGTTCAATGGATTGTGCCAGTCGATTGTGTTGGTCTCAGGCCAAGTTTATTTTCAAACTTATTTTATGAAATCGATTTGCCTAATCGATTTGTCAATACATGGCTTGGCTCTTTAACTCACACAATCAATTGTATCAATCGATTTAAACAATCAGAATAATCTTGTGATTGGAACAATCGATTTGTCAAATCGATTAGCCTGCAAAACGACATGCTACTGACTTGCACACTTTATTTTCAATAATTGTGCAAATCGATTTGTCTAATCAATTGCCTAATCACAAAATTCACAATTTGAAACAACCCTATTACAAAATCGATTTGTCTAATCGATTTGCTAAGTCAATTTTCCAACTTTTGTTGATTCCTTGAGTTCTAAGCAATTGTCTCAAGTTTGTAGGGTTGAGTTGTGATTCCTGAAATTTTACTCAGTTTAAAAATGTTAGATTTGTCACATGATGTATGTTTGTCGATAATATCAAAAATGGACTTATGTCTAACAATCTCCCCCTTTTTGATTAAGTGACGAAAATACAATTTTAACTTGAGAAACATTTCAAGGAATGACATAATAATTACAACAAAAAGAAGCTCCCCCTAAATTTTAGCAGTCATGCTGTTCATACTCAGGAATTTGGGGTTAGAGCTATACAAAAAGACATATCTGACATATGTCATGTATTATCAATGCCACAACAGTATCAGATTATATCAAAGCATTTGATAACAAAAAAACAGATTGTGTCAGAACATTTTGCAATAGTGCAAGAGTATAGGATCAGTTTGTTTATCCGTATCAGAGCAAATCAAGCAAATCAAACTGATCAATCATAGCAGAGTATCAGAGTAAGTAAGTATCAACACCAATAACAGAGTTATCAGAAAATATCAACTAATATCAGAGCTATTAGAGCAAGTAGTGAGCAAATATTAGTTGTGTAGCAGAAGCAGTATCAGAGCAGATATCAGAGCTATAAGTAATACTCATTAACAAGTTAGAAAGAGCAGATATCAGAGCTATCAGAGCAAACAAACCATACACTAAAATTAGACTAGTGCAATAGGTATACAAATATTGAGCAAATATTAGTTGTGTAGCAGAAGCAGTATTAGAGCAGATATCAGAGCTATAAGTAATACTCGTTAACAAGTTAGAAAGAGCAGATATCAGAGCTATTAGAGCATACAAACCATACACTAAAATCAGACTAGTGCAATAGGTATACAAGTTAACAAGTTATAAATTTTCTCCCCCTTTGTCAATTAATCCAAAAAGGAGTAAAAGGAGAGAATCATCAAAGGAGAATCTGCAGAAGTTTTCTCCCCCTATGTTAGTAGCAAAACTGAAAACTGTTGGGGGATAAGACCTCTGATTTGCGGAAGAATTATGCAGAATAATGCCTATTCTAACAATATGCGCAGCAATTTAATAAATTCGTAATTTACTAAACACAAGATTAAACAAGGTCCCTAATAATCAATTCTAATGAATGTCAAACAATATGGATCATGGTATATATGGAGAAATGCATCAGAAACAATTATTATTCAAGATGTTGATTTTCATGCAATCATGTTAAGACAATTAATCATGCAAAGTCACTTAACATAGAATCTTTATCATGCATTCAATCAATATCAAAAACATAATAATTGCAAAAATTTAAACGAGATAAGGGAAAGAAAAGTGTACGCAGATTTTTATACTGGTTCAGCCGTCTCGTGACGACCTACATCCAGTCCTAAGATCCAACTAGATCTTAGCATTTCCAATAGAACTTCTTAGAATTAGTTTATAGATTTTACACAGCGCCTCGCCTCAATCTTAAACTATTCTCCCTGTTCTATCTTTCCCTCCCTGAATTTCCGAGTTTAAATCCCATAAACTCTACCAAGAATCCAGTCAAGTGTCTTCTTGTTGACAGCCCTCAACCCCGAAGAACACCACCAGTAACAACTGGATTTTCTCAAAGTAATTTGGTTACAGAAAATGATTTACAGAAATTGAAACAAATCAATTATACAAAGTTCTTGATCTTCCTTCTTCTCAAAGCAATCTTTCTCAATTCAGTCTTTTTCAATCCTCATTGATCACAAATGTTGATTGTTCATGGCTGAAAAAGATGTTCAAAGTAATATCAGTTGAGAAAGAGTTAGTGGTATATGATTGTTATCATCAGTTATGAAGTTGTAAAACGTTATTGATGTTATGAGATTCTAAGAAGAAGAGTATGAAAGCAGTTTATATAGTTTCAGGAAAAACAACACATGAATCGATTTGGCCAATCAATTCATTAAAGTTATAGAGCACACTAATCGATTTAGCAAATCGATTTCGCGAATCTTGTTTTTCTTGAATCTTGAAACTGCATAAACTAATCGATTATTTTAAATGAGTTCTTCAGACTTGGATGAATGTTCATATCTGAATCGATGTTCATAATCGACTTGGGGCATTTTGTTCCAACAACGAGATCAAAACAATCGATGTACTTAATCGATTCAAACATTTCAGTCATCTCTGTTTCTAAAACTTTTTGTACCAATCGCTTTAGTTAATCGATTTCACTGGTTCCAGGGACACAATGATTTTTACAAATCGATTTGCCTAACCGATTGTAGACTTAAGTCTGAAGACCATTTCATTAGTTGGTTCATTCAATCGATTTACCAAGTCGATTGATGCCAAACTTATTTCAAAAGAAGTAAATTAGTAGATTGTGCTAATCGACTGTGCATGTTCCAGACCAAGGTTATTTTGAAACTTATTTTAGTAAGTCGATTTGCCTAATCGCTTTATTAATCATTGGTTTGGCTCTGGGACATTCACACTCGATTGTGTCAATTGATGTAGACAAATAAAAAATAAAGATGTGATTGGATCAATCAATTTTCTAAATCGATTAGCTTGCAAGGCATGCCACTGACTTGCACATTTTAATTTCAGTAAATGTACCAATCTATTTGTCTAATCGATGTGAGCAATCAGTTCAGTCTTGGTGATTTAAACAATCGATCTGCCTAATCGATTAGTGGCAAACTGGCTCTCTGACTTGCACAATTTATTTTCTAATAAATGTACCAATCGATTTGCCTGATCGATTAATAGCCTGTTTGATTTTTTTCAAAAGATGTGCAAATCGATTTTGCCAATCGATTGATTTATCCCAGACTGCATAATATCATTCAACCCTATTACAAAATCGATTTTACTAATCGATTTTCTTATGGATCTTCAAGCTTTTGTTGATTTCTTGAGTTCCAAGCAATTGTCTCAAGTTTGTAGGATTGAGTTGTTGTTCCTGAAAATTTTCTCAGTTCACAATGTCAGATTTGTTTCATGATATATGTTTGTCAATAATATCAAAAACGAACGTATGTCTAACAAAAACTGGTGATCAAGATACATCAATATAGAACAGATTATGGCACATAATAGAAAGGATCAATATGGAACAAACAACTTAATCATAAATTCAGCTTTCTATATACATCCACAAAATGATACATATAACTAGATCTTTACACAAAAATAACAAATCAGCGCAATATAACTAAGAATCTAAAATCCTAAACATCTAGACTTGGCTGTTCCTCATTATTATCTAGGGAAGAGGCTGAGACCACTGTATTACCCTCAGTATGTGTCACCTCAACATGAGGTTCAACACTATCTAATTGCGTAGGAAGTGGTTCTTCAGTTGCTTGTTTGCCAATCTCAGCAACATCACTAAAAGACAATTTAATGCCTAGATGTTCCTGGATTGCTGCAACATCCTGTGCAACCAGGTTCAAATCAGACTGAAGCTTTTGCATTGCAGCCTCCATCCTAGCATTTGACACCTCCACTATGGCGTTGTGAGCTGCCTGCGCTGCCATGAATTCTAGCAGTTTGGCAAGGACTTTAGAACCTGCTGCAACTGGCTCAACAGTTGCTGGTCCAGTGTTTTGCTGAGTTTGTTCAGCATTGGTCCGAGGTCTTTTCCAAACGCCATTCACCCTTCGCAGCTACATTTGGTTCACAATGGATTCGCCAAATGTAAGGACGGTTTTGGACGATTCTTCATTCTTGAACGACACTTTGAAGTGCTCAAGAATCTTTGTGATCAGCTGGGGGTATGGAAGCACAAGCTTTCCCTGTGCAGCTTCCAATGTATGTCTAAGGACAATCCATGCCCAGCTCATCTTGAGCTCTTTGCACAGTCCCCACAGTAGAGTGATGTCCAACCTTTGGACAACAGCGTGATTTCCGGATCTTGGGACAAACATCTGGGTGAGAGCATACATCAGCATCCTTTGCTGAACCTTTAGTTGGCCGATTGGGAGTGAAACAGACTCAACAAACCCATCAACCATCAGGTCCTGTACTGCTGTTTGCCTCTCTAGTGAAGCTTCCCAGCCTTCATCAGCTGCGTCGGCTTCGGAGCTGCCGTCAACCGAATTTCCATGATAAGGCAGTCCCGATAGCTTCGAGAACTGCTCAAAAGACATGGAAATTTTCTTTCCTTTAACTGTTTCTTTGAAACCTGTGTTAGTCATCTTGAATGTAGAATAGAAAGCTCGAATCAAATTTGGATATGAGTTGAAGGAGCAGGATAAGAACTCTTCCAACCCGTGAAATCGTAGATAGTTTTGAAAGGTCAAACCATCTTGATCGAAGTAGGGGAAGTTTAATGTACGAGCCTCATGAATCTTCCTTTTGATGAAGGCAGGAGGCAGCTTGAATTCTTCACCTGGTTTATCCTGAGTAACTGATGCCTTCTTCTGTGGAGTCGAGGAACTACTCTTCTTCTTCTTTTTCTTTTGAGTTATTTCCTTTATCGCATCAGCCAGTAGTTTCTCCGATGGTGGCTCTTTTCTTCTCTTATATTGAAGTGTTGTATGGATGAAGTGTTGTATGGATTAAAAACGAGAAACAGCAGAGATTTGCAGAGTTTATTAAGCTAGTTTGAAAGCAAAATCGATGTTAGGGTTTGAAAACAAGTAGGTGGAATCGATTGCAACTATTCCTTTTATACTATCAGGTGCGTAAATCGATTGGGCCAATCGATTTAGTTACCGTTGCTGGGGAAGATGAATCAACTGAGACTGTAACGGCTAGTAAAAAACACTGTAACGGTCATAATGTCAATCGATTACCCTAATCGATTCCCTTAGTTACTTAATCGATGTCTACAATCGATTTCGTATCAGTTCAGCAACTTTTAAACCAGTCCAGAAAGGTACTCATCTCAGCATCGATTTCCCAAATCGATTCATTTGAGTGAAGATCTCAAACACATTTAAACAATCGATTTCGCAAATCGATTTCGAGGTAGAGTTTGAAAAAAACTTCAACTTTGATGTCTGGGGCCAAACTAATCGATTTTCCAAATCGATTCTTTAAACAATATACCAAGTGGTCAATCGAATTCCTTAATTGATTGGAATGGGAATGTTAAAGCATTTGAAGTTTCCTGTGAATAAAAAATCGATTTTCCAAATCGATTATCATGTTTCTATTTAAAAAAATAGTCACTATATGGCATAAATCGATTGGAGTAATCGATTTCATAAAGCCACTCTCCTGTTTATCCACAGGATAATCGATTTAGCCACTCGATTTGACACAGAAATCAGATCTCACTAGGATCTATGATACATAGTTTCATCCTAATGTGAAGGAAGCTTTCCCTTGGCAAGGCTTTTGTAAATATGTCAACCAACTGATCAGCTGTGTTGACATATTCCAGCTTGATATTTCCACTTTGAAATTGGTCCCGAATGAAATGATGCCTTATCTCAATGTGTTTGGTTCTTGAGTTCATCACAGGGTTCTTAGTGATACTAATTGCACTTATGTTATCGCAAAGAATAAGAACGGTTCCTAAATCAACACCAAAATCCGATAAATGTTGTTTCATCCAAAGGATCTGAGCACAGCAACTTCCAGCTGCAATGTACTCAGCCTTAGCTGTTGAAAGTGCAATGCTTGTTTGTTTCTTGCTAAACCAAGACACAAGAGAGTTTCCTAGTAGGTGACAAGTACCTGAGGTACTTTTCCTATCTAGTTTGCATCCAGCAAAGTTTGAATCCGAATACCCGACTAAAGTGCAGGTTGATCCTTTAGGATACCATAAGCCTAGATTCCTAGTTCCAAATAGATATCTAAATATCCTCTTCACTGCACTAAGGTGAGACTCTTTAGGATTGGATTGGTATCTCGCACACATGCAAACGCTGAAAATGATGTCAGGCCTGCGTGCAGTGAGATAGAGCAATGATCCTATCATACCTCTATACCTTGTAACATCTACTGGTTTACCTTTCTCATCTCTATCTAAGTGGTTTCCTTGACTCATGGGAGTATCAATGGACTTGAAGTTATCAAAACTGAATTTCTTTATCAAATCATTGCAATATTTAGTTTGACTAATGAAAATTCCTTGCTTGCTTTGGTTAATTTGAAATCCCAAGAAATAAGATATTTCACCCATCATTGACATTTCAAATTTACCTTTCATTAAATTTTCAAAATCTTTGTACAACTTATTGTTTGTAGATCCAAAGATTATGTCATCAACATAAACTTGGACTAGCAAGATGTCATTTCCATTAGTTTTTATGAAAAGTGTCTTGTCAACATTTCCTCTTAAAAAGTTTTGTTGAATAAGGAAATTGCTGAGCTTCTCATACCAAGCTCTTGGAGCTTGTTTCAACCCATAGAGGGCTTTTGTTAGCTTGTATACATGATTAGGAAATTCTGGATTCTGAAAACCAGGTGTTTGGCTAACAAAAACTTCCTCTTGGATATCGAAAGGCACTTTTCACATCCATTTAATAAAGCTTAAAGTCCATTATACATGTATAAGCAAGTAGTATTCTAATGGCTTCTAACCTAGCTACAGGGGCATAGGTTTCATCAAAATCTATTCCCTCCTCTTGATTGTAACCCTTGGCCACTAATCTAGCTTTGTTTCTAGTGATGACTCCATTCTCATCTAATTTGTTCCTAAACACCCATCTTGTTCCTATGATGTGCTTATTTTCTGGTTTAGGTACTAGAGTCCAGACTTTGTTTCTCTCAAATTGGTTTTACTCCTCTTGCATAGCAAGTATCCACTCACTATCTAGTAAGGCTTCCTTAATGTTCTTAGGTTCAATCTGAGATACAAAGGCTATAAGGTTGCAAAAATGCCTAAGGTTCCTCCTAGTTGCCACTCCTTTAGAGATGTCACCTATGATGTTATCTATGGGATGGTTTCTACTAAACTTCCACTCTCTAGGTAACTCATCTACTCTAATAGGCTCAACACAGTCACTGTTGTTTGGAGGAGCAGTTTCCTTTGGTTCTAAAGGTTCAGATTCTACAACATAGAAGGAGTGTTATTCAAGTTTTCTTTAAAAAGTTCATCAAACTTAACATGAACTAACTCTTCTATGGTCTTTGTCCTTTTGTTATAGATTCTATAGGCTTTGCTAGTTTGGGAATAACCTAGAAAGATACCCTCATCTGCCTTGGGATCAAACTTACCTAGGTGTTCTTTGCCATTGTTCAACACAAAGCACTTACAACCAAAAACTCTAAAGTAAGAAATATTTGGCTTTCTACCCTTGTACAACTCACAGGGAGTTTTCCTAAGGATTGGCCTAATCAAAACCCTGTTGACAACATGTGTGGCAGTGTTAATTGCATCAACCCAGAAATACTTAGGAACATTTGAGTCTTTAAGCATAGTCCTAGCTAACTCCTCTAAAGACCTATTTTTCCTTTCCACTACACCATTTTGCTGTGGTGTCCTAGGGGCTGAATACATATGATGAATACCATTCTGTTCATAGTAAGTATCAAAAGAATCATTTTGGAATTCACCTCCATGATCGCTTTTGATGGACATTATTTTCTGACTTGTTTCATTTTGTACCAAGTTTGCAAACTTTTTGAAAACAGAAAACGCATCACTTTTATGAGTCAGAAAGTAAGTCCAAGTGAACCTAGAATAGTCATCAATTAACACGAAGCCATACATATTACCTCCAAAACTTCTCACTTGGGATGGACCAAAGAGATCCATGTGAATCAGCTGCAAAACCCTATTGGTTTTGACCATGTCTATTGGGGGAAAATAAGATTTGACAAGTTTACTTTGCTCACAAGAATCACATAACCTGTCCTTAGTAAACTTCTTGTCAGGGAGTCCTATAACTAGCTGTCTACTAACAAGTCTATTCAAATGATCTATATGAATATGTATGAATATGTGCAACATGTTTATGCCATAACCATGTCTCATCAGCATTTGATAATAAGCAACAAACAGAATCAGCAGGCACAACATGTAAATCCAGCATGTAAATATTGTTAATTTTATCACCAACGAGTTTGATACTTTTATCATCCTTTTTCTCAATTATGCAATAAAGTGGTGAAAAGCTTACTTGAAAACCATTGTCGCACAGTTGACTTATACTTAGAAGGTTGTGTCTTAGCCCTTCCACGTATAAGACGTTTGTAACACCCCTATATTTTTATATATATTATATATGCATCTTTTAGTAATTTTTGTAATTCATTATTTAATTAATAATTTATTCTACATGTAAATAAATTAAATTAAAATTTACTACTCCCTATTTTACTTGAATAGTTATAACTTTTATTTTTACTTAATTGTTTTGTTGTGATAATTATATTAGAACGGTTTATGACATAATTATTTCCTATGTGGACAACTGTGTATTTTGTTTATTTAATTATTTTCGATAATCATGAAATTGATGTGTAAGATACATTGACTTTATTTTTATACGTTACCTACAGTGATAATTTTGTCTTACTTGATTTATTTTAGTTAATGAAAACATTATTTAAATTATTTAATTAAATTATAATTTATAAAAGTTGTGTCATTTATTAGTTTTATTTTAGACCAAATAAGTATTTAACCTAGGAGAAAATAGAGTTAGTGAAAATACTTCATTTTATTTATATATTTCATTTAATTAATTTAGTGTGATAATAACAAAGTAATTGTTCATTTAATTTTAATTATTTGATGAAATATATTTATATTGATTAATTAATTAGTTGTTGGGGTATTTTTTAGAGTGAACAATGACCAAATCAATTTTGGTCAAAATTTAATCATTCACACTATATTTTATTTTTAATAGCATTTAATTATAGAACCATGTATTTTCTATTTCACATCTACTCAAATGTGTAACAAACACGAATAAGTACGTAAATTAATTCATAACGGTTGGTCATTGAATGATATTATTCCAATTGAATATCTTATTGATGTGTGCCATAAATCTCAATGAGAAAAATTATTCTCCTTCTCTAATCAGCTTCACTCTCCATTCGCAACATTATATTTTGTTTATCTGAAATATTTTCTAAGTCACTCAAACAACCACCCACACATTCTCTCTCTTTCTTGTAGAAGCTCTAAGCTTTTGTTCCTTCATCTTTATGAGTTTTCGCGGGATATGTAGTATTACGTGGAAGGAAAACGTCCAAGGTAAGGGTTTTTCCCCATGCAGAGTTAGACTAGATATTAAATTAGCGATTCTAAGATATTGATATGATGTCTGGATGTCTTAAAAGAAAAAGGTTGATTTTTATTCTCGCCTTAAAGAAATTAATTATAATTCTCTGATTGTTTTATTTTTATATACCTCTATGTTGATTAAATTAATTATAGAGTATCATTTTTATTATTATACCTTGATAAATATGTTTGTAGTGAAAATATTTAGTGCTTTACATGTTTTAGAGTATTTAATTATAAAGTTATAATTTTTATAATGATGTAATTAGTAATATGTTTATTATGATGTGTATTTGATTTTAAGTGTGGACTTTTGAATATTTTAAAATTAAACTTGACTTTTATGAACAATATATGTGTCTTGAAGAAATTGGTGAGAATTTTATATTTCTTTAATTTTCATAATATGAGAATATAAATTTGATGACCTGTGTGATTAAAAAGTTTATTCTAAAATATTTTGTCTTTGTGGTTGCCTAAGTGGCTGGTGATGTGTGTTTTAAATATTGTTATCTGTGTGGTTGCCTAAGTGGCTGGTGACTTGTGTTTTAAATATTATTATCTTTGTGGTTGCCTAGGTGGCTGGTAATTTGTGTTTTAAAAATTGTTATCTTTGTGGATGCCTAAGTGGCGAGTGATTTGTGTTTTAAATATTGTTATCTTTGTGGTTGCCTAAGTGACTGATGATTTGTAATTGTTTAAGTGAGTGGTGTTATGTACTTTTTGAGTATCATTATCATTTCATAACATATCATATGCATCTTTGTGGACGCCTGTGTGGCTGGTTTAATTTTCCCCAATTGGTATGGGTGACTTCTGTGTGGACGCCTGTGTGGCTGGTTATATTCGGATCATATATATTTAGGAGCATGCATAACTTATATACATTTTATTATTATTTTAATTTTGATTTAATTATTTGCTCTACGGTAGTTACTTATTTATATACATTTTATGACTGTTGATATATCTTTGAGAACTATTAAATAATCAATTTCTTTAAATCTTTTATTACAAAAGGATTTTATATTCATATTTTATGGTTGCTATTTTATTATTTGGTTTAATTTTTGTTGTGGGATGAACTGACCCCTTACACCAACATTTAGGTACTATTGATCTCAAAGAGTTGCATGAATGATGTTTGATTGGTGCACGCCCGTGGGAAAATGAGACTTTTATTTAAAAATAATATTTTATATTACTAAAAATTTTGTGGTACATTGTAAGGTTATTTACTCATCATAATTAACTTTTAATAGAAATGTGGAAGTGAGATTTTATTCCAATGGAATGTCCTTAATTTCAGTCAATATTATTCTTTTAAATTTCACTCAAAGAGAATTTATTTTAATTTGGAACATAAATAAATATCGATATAACAACTATAATATTAATTTTGTAAACGAATAAATAAATAATATTTTAGTAAATTACATTACGTTCTTTTATAAAAAAAATATATATTAAGTTATTTTTACGCATCTTCAATCTATTACATGATGAACTACTCCTAAAAAAAAATAGTTGTTTCTAAAAAAAAATATATATTTTTAAGTAATAATTAGATAAAAAAATTTGGGGCGTTACAACGTTTTTGATAACAGCAGTTGATTCGCTGCCAATGTCACCAATTCCACAGATCTTACCCTTATTGTTATCACCGTATTTAACAAAACCACCTTCTTTTAGGCTTAGGGTCAGGAACATTGATTTGTCCCCTGTCATATGCTTTGAGCATCCACTGTCAAGGTACCATTGGTGCCTTGTGGATCTCAAGCATACTTGCAATAAAATCAGAATTTTATTTTAGGTACCCAATATAAATTGGGTCCTGGGGGGTTAGTTTCAACAGTTTGTGTCTTGACCTTCCAAATCTGTTTACATCCTCTGTTGGCAAGTTTTTTAAATTTGCAATTGTAAACAAAATGTCCTTTTCTACAACCAAAATGACAAGTGACAGCAGAGAATGCATACTATTTTGGTTTGACAAAGACATTATGCATATGACTTGATTTACCAAACTTCTGGTTATGCTTAACATTTCTATATCCAATGCCATGTTTATTGTGATTATGTTTAACATTCACATTGGGCCTATAACCATGTGCAGATTTTTCATTCAAATTTCTTTGGTTTTCGAGAAGCATATCTAACTTGGTTTTGCCATTGTTGAACTTTTCAATATCACAATGCAGTGCATAATTCTCTTTTTTCAGATTTTCATTCATGACTCTAAAGGACTCATGCTGAAGTTTAATTTCATCATACAATATGCATTTCTCTTCTAGTGACTTCTTAGTACTAATCAACTTTTTAATGGTACTTACATATTCATCATGTAATTCACTAAATGCATTTTGCAGCTCATCATAAGAAGGATTAGATGAACTTACTTCGCTATCTGAATCTGAATCTGAATCTGTTTTAGCCATAAGACATAAATTTCAATTAAACTAATCGATTAAACTAATCGATTAAACTAATCGATTAACCTAATCGATTATTTTAATGCATTCTTCAGAATTGAATAACAGTTCATATTTGAATCGATTTTCATAATCGATTTATGATGCTTTGTTCCAACAACGAGATCAAAACAATCGATTTACTTAGTCGATTCAAACATTTACATAATCTATTTGGCCATATGCTAAGTCATCTCTGTTACTAAAAACTTTTGTTCCAAACGATTTCACTGGTCACAAGGACTCAGTGGTTTTCCACAAATCGATTTGCCTAATCGATTTGGCCATATCACAGAGAGTTAGCGTAAATCATGTTAATCGATGTGCCTAATCGATTATGGACTTTTGTCTGAAGAACAATTTATCAGTTGGTTCATCCAATCGATTTACCAAATCGATTGGTGCCAAACTTGTTTCAAAAGAAATAGTTCAATGGATTGTGCCAATCGATTGTGTTTGTCTCAGGCCAAGTTTATTTTCAAATTTATTTTATGTAAACGATTTGCCTAATCGATTTGTCAATACATGGCTTGGCTATGTAACTCTCACAATCGATTGTATCAATCGATTTAAACAATCAGAATAATCTTGTGATTGAAACAATCGATTTGTCAAATCGATTATCCTGCAAAACGACATGCTACTGACTTGCACACTTTATTTTCAATAATTGTGCAAATCGATTTGTCTAATCGATTGCCTAATCACAGAATTCACAATTTGAAACATCGCTATTACAAAATCGATTTGTCTAATCAATTTGCTAAGTCAATTTTCAAACTTTTGTTGATTCCTTGAATTCCAAGCAATTGTCTCAAGTTTGTAGGGTTGAGTTGTGGTTCCTGAAATTTTACTCAGTTTAAAAATGTTAGTTTTGTCACATGATGTATGTTTGTCAATAATATCAAAAATGGACTTATGTCTAACAATGTTGCCAAAGGTTAATAACATTTGGCAATGTGAATTGAATTGGCAGAGAGAGTTAGTACATGATGAACAAGTAAAAGCTGATGATTTGAAATAAAAGCTTAATGGGTTAATGCTTAGAGATGGATTGAATGATTTATGGAAATGGGAAATTGGATGTTACTCGGTTAAAGGTGCCTATTCGATATATCAGGGAAGGATTCATGGGGAATGACTTAAGGCAATTTTTCTGTGGCTTTGAATACATTGGTGTCATTAATAGTGGAGATCATAGTATGGAGAGTTTTGCAAAATAAAATTCAGGCAGAAGATTATTTGTGGAAAAAAAGTTTATCAAATGATAATCAATTTGTGCATACAAATGGTTGTGAAGTGCAGGAAATTGTAAAAAGTATATTTTCTTTGAGTGTGATACCTATAGTTTGATATGACTACATATTCTAAATTGGCTTAAGATAACTATTGCAACCCAAAAAGATGCTTTGATGAATTTCAGTCAGTTTTCAAGATTGATGAACGGTGGAAGAGTGGAGATGGAAAGGCTTAGTTTTATTTGGTTTGCATGTATTTGAGTAATTTGACGAATTTGCTTTTCTTTTTGTGTCTTGTTTGTCCTATGATTGCTAAAACTGGTTTATATTATTACAAGTAGGGGGTATTATCTTCACAATTTTGCAACCAACACCCATTAAATTACTATCCATGCCCCTCAAATGTTAAAAAAAATCAAAATATCCAAATTATCCTTCCCTTTATTTTAATCTTCTTCATCTTCATTAACATAACTCATCTTCTTCCTCTTCATTCTACATTCATCATCTTCATTCGATACCTTGTTCATCTTCTTCATTTTCTTCATTTTTCTTCAATCATTATCAACCATCTTCAACATATTCATCAATCATCATCAACCATCATCATTAAACTTCATCAAGTTACCATCACTACTGTAAAGCAAGTAAGTAATCATCAACCTTTGTTTTTGTTGTGTTTTTTGTGTTTTTTGTTTTTTGTCTCTGTTTATGAATGCAATGTTTGAAAAATTGAAGAAAAAAAAGTTTCCATTTTTGAGGATGAAGAAAACCTTCGCTGCCCTAAACCTAGAAACGTACGTGAACTCAGTTCACGTACGCAAACTCATTTTCAAAAATCAAATAACATACGTGAACTGAGTTCACGTACGTGAATCAATTTTCAAATTTCAAAAATGTACATGAACTCAATTCACGAATCATATTCGTGAAATGAGTTCACGTACTATTTACGTGATTTGAGTTCACATAATATGTAATAATATCACGTACGTGAACTAAGTTCAGTACATGGTTCATGAACTTAGTTCATGTATAAGTTGAAGATTGAAAATGAGTTTACGTACGTGAACTGAGTTCACGTAAGTGTTTGACATTGAGTTCACGTAGGCTTATTGTTTATATTTTTATTATGGTTTTTGTTTTGCAGATATGGTGTACACTATGTATATATTGATAGATAGAGCTGTGTTATACTTAACGAGGACACTTCTAATGTGGATGGTCGTCGTGTTAGGCCAACTGCTTTTGCAAGGGAACAACGATGACGAGTACAGTGGCAACATGAAGAATCCCAACCTGAAGCCCAACCAGCTAACATAGATGAACCTCTATATGATGGTGGATATCCTAATGGTCTGGTTGATAGTTTTGTCCTTAGGACATTCGGTGATGATGTGGCAACTCGACTCTAGGATGGTGTGATAATTTTGTCAATCAAATTAAGTTAAATTATATTTTTTTTAACTTATAATTTTTCACTTAATTAATTTCAAGATCACGGAGAATTAAGGGTGTTTATCAATGGGAAAAAAATTAAAAGAAGCTGTTATTGAACACGAAGAGGTTGAGCAACTGGTTAAAAGCACGAGATTGTATTCTTTACTAAAATGTAGCTACAAAATGATCGAAAAATTGATCATTTCTGCATTCGTAGTGAGATGTCATCGTGACACCAATAGCTTTCATCTCCCTATTAGAGAAATGACGATTATTGTGAACGATGTGTCGTCTATGTTGCATATCCCCATCTACGGTGCATTCTTCAATGTTAATGTATTGAACAATGATGGTACATATATATTGGCAGAGCTTCTTGGAGTTAGTCACAATGTTGCTTATGCTGAATTTAATATCACGCAGACAGTTACTATGAGCATTTTCCTACATTATGTAGAGATTGTTATAGACTTTTTCCTAGTTATGTTGAAGACTATCCTAGAGTACTTAAATGGAAGCCTAAAAGGGATAACGGTTTGGTTATTCCATTTAGGAAAGCTCTTGATGAGATTGACCTTGCTGAGGTCTGTTGGACACCATATGAGGAGCATCGACTGAAGCAACCTTTTCAGTTTACAACATATTCATCTATACTACATGGAAATATTTTCAGCAATTGTTGAATGCATTATTGTAAATAAATTTCCATTGACGTGCTTTTTCTGTGCAACACTTTCTCCACAAATTACTTGGTGGTGCTATAGGAGAATTTGACTTTAAATAAACCTATTAAAAGAATAAATTTATAGTTTATTAAATATGACATTTAAGGTCAAAATGACAGTTCTAAGTGGAAAAATTAAATATCTGCACAAAATGAAAGTTATTAACAAATGCAATAAATATTATATGATGATCTGAAATGTTTGTGATTGACTAAGTGATAATTCGACTAAAACCAAGTTAAATTTTGAAGCAATCACATATCCCATTTCGGGAAGTGTTTTCCAATTATCCACAGTTGCAACTTGTTCAACATACACATTGTGTATAAGTTGTTGAACAAAAATTTGTCCACCATATATTATCTCATAATGAGACATGAACTCTTGAAGTTCTACCACACACTCTTGACGAATGAATGCCCAAGAGTTCTCACACATTACAAGTAAAACTACAATTGCATGATATCCACAATTACCATCCTCGCTCACGTAAAAAATGTCATATATGAATTTGTGAATTTCAACTGACCACCAATCCTTGAAGATAAGAACTCTCGGTTGTTGAACCTTGTTGACTGATGGTCAAGGTGTGAGCTTTTTGACTGATGATCGAGGTTGTTGTACTTTATTAGATGTTACAGTACTACATGTGTTTGTGCCACTAACGAACACTTGCATCCACATACTCCCACCAAGATGGATCACGCTTGGTTGATTTATCTCTTTTTGATACCTTACTATTGCATTTTTTAGATACACCCTTTGTTTTAACCTTATCAACAGGTGGACACGTTGGCGTAGTTGATGGATATGCGATCTCGCGTAATTTACCTTTAATTGCAATTTTGTAAGGTACATCAAGTTCATCAAAATTTCTCACTGTCACTTCTATTTCATGTTTCACAGATAATTCTAAAGGTTTACCCGATCCATCAACATGAAAAGTTAATTTAGTCCACCAAACATGAGTAACGTCTAATGGAACGGAACGGGGGGATCATACTATAACTGGATATTTCACATGCATAAGGTAGACCATGTGTTCTCCTAACTGTGCAACAACATTCAAACTTATCTATACCTACATACTTCACGCGATCAAACTCTGTCACAATGTGATCAATTGCATTTTTGGACACAACACCATGCAAATTGGCATACAATATGTTACTATGTTGATGAACCTTTTGAATTATGCTCTTTTCAAATGATGTTATTATCTCACTATGTTGTAATACAATCATGCTATTGATGGTTTCCTAAACACTACATATATCACAAATGTTATCTTGTAATATTCGTTTTAAACTCTAGTGCGCCGACTCAAGCCTTTCTGTTGTAGTGTTCCCAAAATGCATAACTATATTTGTCCACGCCTCAACAAATCTTTCCTTGTGATGAATTAACCACTAGTCATGTACATAATCATTAAAGATAGAAGAGCTACTACAAATTCCTTCAAAAGTTAGTCAAATTCATGTAGTACTGAGTTTCATTATAATTGTAAACAAGAGCCTCCCATGCCTCCATTATTTACACCTGCTTCTTTTTTTGGAAAAACAGTCACCTTGCACTTCTCTTTGACATTTTTGTATACATGAAACAAGCATAATAAATTGATTGCTTTTGGAAAAATATATTCAACTGTGTTCATCAAAACAAGATCTCTTTCAGTAACAATTACTTCATCTTCACCACCTATAATTTGTTCCTTCAACATTTGTAGTGCACATGTAAAATTATCAACACGCTCAGACCGTAGGTATGAAAATCTCACACAAAATGTCATTTTAGTATATGTAACACCAATAATTTCAAGTAATAGCATTCGATACCTACATGTCTTGTATGTGTTATCCATAATCAATATTATGTGAAAATTATTTACAAGAATGATAACGTTTGGATGAGCCCAAAATATATCCCTCAACTCATTTGAACCTTCTATCGTCCTATATCGATAGACACATTTGTCATGTTCCATCAATGTCAAAAGATGTTGCATTTTTGTTCTATTACCTTTAAGTGATGAATGGTATGCTTGACGTGCATTGTAAACTTGTTTTATTGTTGTCAAACTTGTAACATTATGATCATTTAGTGTCATCAATATATTTCTTGGTTTGATCATATTCTTCGTCATTCACTGCATCAAAATCGTCATACATTTCGTCGAAATTACGTTCCAAACCGTCATCAATATCCTCAAAATTAGGTTCCAAATCTTCATACATTTCGTCACTGTTGTCTCCCCTTTGGTCCATTTATCTGCATCTAGAACAAAGGAAAACAAAAAATTCAAGATTTTGTTTAATATATACGTGAACACAATTTCACGTACGTTAACATGAATTGAGTTTAGTATGATTGCGTAAACTAAATTCTAGCAAACTTACATGAACTCCATTGACATAAATTTACATGAAATTGAGTTCATGTAAATGGCTCAATTTTCAAACTTCATTGATTAACAATCTTAATTCACAAACGTTTACGTGAATTAAGATTACATACATATTGAGAGGTTGAATGTTCAAACTCCATTGATTACGCAATCTTAAACAACATATGTTTACGTGACTTAAGATTGCGTGTATTCTAATTTTTTTTAACATACATGAATTCAGTTCACCTAACAACACAACGTACATGAGCTGAACTCATGTAACTATAACCATAATGTGATGAGAAAAGTGATGCATTGTAGGTTATGAGTGAGTGATGTGAGTTTTGAATGATTATGAGTTAGGTTTGGTGAGGTATTGTGATTTTTTGATATGTGTGTTATGAGATGTGAAGAATGTTGATGAGTGTGAGTTATGAGTTAGTAAAATTGTAAAAAGTATTATAATATCAAACGACATTTTGGGTAATTTGATTTTTTTAGAAATTTGAGGGGTATTGGTAGCAATATTGTTATTTTTATTGGAATCTTGGATATGAGATTGGTGTAGGTATGGTGTTTTTCCTATTAGGTAGCAATGCTTTCATTGCTTTTTGTACTTTTGGCATTGCTTATGCCATGCTTGTTGATTAGTGAAATGTGTTCGTTTTTCCTTTTCTGAACAAAAAAGAAAGAAAAAAAAAAGAAGGGCTACACAATGTTTAGTAATTGATCTGCAATTTGAACATAATAGGGTACACGAAATAATTTTAACAAATTTAGATTAATCATTTCTCTAATCAAGTGGTAATCAATCTCTATGTGTTTGGTTTTCTCGTGAAAGGTGGGATTAGGTGTCAAGTAGATACTATATTTGTTGTCACAATAAATTGATGTATACAAACATGATTCAAGAGATAATTCAGCCACAATGATTCACAAGGTTGACCAATGTGCGATACTCTTCTTCAGAATCGGAACTTGATATTGTAGGCTATTTTTTCAATCTCTAGGAGATGATAAATTGTTAGTACAAAAGTAGTTTTAGCTACAATCATCTTATTGATGTTTTGATGATAACAAAAACAAACAAATAAAGAACAATTATCTCTTAACTATATTTGATAAATGTACAAATTAAGTTAGAAGACATAGATTTATATTAATGATTGTCAAATTTAAGGTAAAATTAGATATATTAATAAAATTGTTTCTAAACACAAAGAGAATTATCACGTAATAAATAAGTAACTATGTCTACTAGTAGAGCAAGTCGTAATATAGCATTAAGAAGTATTGCGATATGTAGTTCAAGTCAAAGTATTTCACATTTGTGTTCTAATATAAGCTATATCCCATGATGAATAAGAAAAAAAAAAGAATCTACTAAAAAATGTTCTCAATGACTTTGAAGAAGTTGTTAAAGTTTTGTCTGACTCTAATGAACGTGCTCGCAAATGCGTCTCTGGTGATACCATTAATACAATTTTAATGTTTTATCTCTGATAAAGTGTATCAAGCAATATGTAGGTTTGGTGGGGACTTTCTCTAAATATAGATTTGGAGATATAATCTACCAAAGATGAATCTTTGATAAAATTGTAGGAACTCCAACTTTTCTTTGTTATTGTTTTTAGATTTCCATCCAATCTAGAAGATCCAGACAAATGAGATACAAGCCTTTCAATGTTCGTTTTCTTACTTCCTCCTTGCACTTAAGATACATAGTGAAAGAAGGAGAAAATGGTAACCAAGGGTTCCATATGGTGAATATTTCAATGCATTTTGTGAACCTTCTTGTATAATCCATCTTGTTGACTGTATTCACATATCTAAAGGTTTTAAGATTTAAGAACATTTCACCATTGATATTGAGTATTTCATGTTTTAAGAAAATCATGAAGTCTTTTTGAGAGTACAATGTAAGAAGAGAATCATTTAGGAAGATGAATACTTAAAAAATAATTAGATATAAAACTAGTTTTTCCTAGAGGGTTTCAGGTTTAAAATGTTTTGGAGGAAAAAAAAAAGATTTTAACTGGGGAGAGAAAAGTTTTTATCGAAAATGACGATTTTGAAAAACACTAAAGATGAGAGTGGTTTAAATAAACATTGAAGAAAGATAAAAAAAATAGATGTTATTGAAAATGATCAACAATTTTAATGTTTTGTCTCTAATAAAGTGTATCAAGAAATATGTAGGTTTGGTGGGGACTTTCTCTAAATATAGATTTGGAGATATAATCTTCCAAAGATGAATCTTTGATAAAATTGTAGGAACTCCAACTTTTCTTTGTTATTGTTTTTAGATTTCCATCCAATATAGAAGATCCAGACAAATGAGATACAAGCCTTTCAATGTTCGTTTTCTTACTTCCTCCTTGCACTTAAGATACTTAGTGAAAGAAGGAGAAAATGATAACCAAGGGTTCCACATGGTGAATATTTGAATGCATTTTGTGAACCTTCTTGTATAATCCATCTTGTTGATCGTATTCACAGATCTAAAGGTTTTAAGATTTCTGAACATTTCACCATTGATATTGAGTATTACATGTTTTAAGAAAATCCTGAAGTCTTTTTGAGAGTACAATGTAAGAAGAGAATCATTTAGGAAGATGAATACTTAATAAATAATTAGATATAAAACTAGTTTTTCCTAGAGGGTTTCAGGTTTAAAATGTTTTGGAGGAAAAAAAAAAGATTTTGGCTGGGAGAGAAAAGTTTTTATCGAAAATGACGATTTTGAAAAACACTAAAGATGAGAGTGGTTTAAATAAACATTGAAGAAAGATAAAAAAAAAACATAGATGTTATTGAAAATGATCAACAATTTTAATGTTTTGTCTCTGATAAAGTGTATCAAGCAATATGTAGGTTGGTGGGGACTTTCTCTAAATATAGATTTGGAGATATAATCTTCCAAAGATGAATCTTTGATAAAATTGTAGGAACTCCAACTTTTCTTTGTTATTGTTTTTAGATTTCCATCCAATCTAGAAGATCCAGACAAATGAGATACAAGCCTTTCAATGTTCGTTTTCTTACTTCCTCCTTGCACTTAAGATACTTAGTGAAAGAAGGAGAAAATGATAACCAAGGGTTACACATGGTGAATATTTGAATGCATTTTGTGAACCTTCTTGTATAATCCATCTTGCTGACCGTATTCACAGATCTAAAGGTTTTAAGATTTATGAACATTTCACCATTGATATTGAGTATTTCATGTTTTAAGAAAATCCTGAAATCTTTTTGAGAGTACAATGTAAGAAGAGAATCATTTAGGAAGATGAATACATAATAAATAATTAGATATAAAACTAGTTTTTCCTAGAGGGTTTCAGGATTAAAATGTTTTGGAGGAAAAAAAAAAAGAGATTTTGGCTGGGAGAGAAAAGTTTTTATCGAAAATGACGATTTTGAAAAACACTAAAGATGAGAGTGGTTTAAATAAACATTGAAGAAAGATAAAAAAAAAAAAAACATAGATGTTATTGAAAATGATAAAAAAAACAATTTTCAAAAAGAAAACAAGCGATACGATCAAGGACAAGACAACCCAGACTCGCACATAAAGAACTACATAGGCACACTATAGGACAAACAAGAAAAACACAAACATGCAAAATAAAAACATATAAGGTAAGACAAACAAGTGTACATAAAAATAATGAAATGAAGTGCAAAGTACCTGACCGATGACAATCTACGGTAATTTAGAAAATTTGTGATTTCACTTAGCTTACTAGAGTTGGTTAAACTTTTATATCAGATGATCTTCTAACTAGAATCAAAGTTAGCTTGGTTCTAATATTTCTTCTGAATTAGCAAATGTAGTCCTTTTTTCTAGTGCTTTGATTTCGTATATGTTATTCTCAAATGATGAGTCAAACACGCTATACATTAGAGGAAAAAAATTTCATCTTACTCCAACATTGAGCTTATGCTTAAGTGTATCCTTCAACCTTTATTTTAACTAATGATGCTTGAGTGTATCCTCCAACCTTTATTTTGATGAGGGTCTTTGACTTTTTTTCCATTCAACCTTCCAAATATATGGTGGTGAGTGAGAGGTTGCATTACCAATCATTTCTTCTAAAGAGTTACCTGCACATTTGAACATACATCCTAGATCATTGACATTTTTAGAAAACTTCTCCTTAACTAATTAGACTCATTGTTGAAATGCATTATAATATTTCCATTACTATGAACTAACAATTTTGTGCTATCCACTAATACTTTTTTTCTATTAGTGCATAAATTTCAGTATTATCATATTGAATATTCTCAATGATTAGCTCACTATGGCTTATTGAAGCATACACTTTTTGTCTAGTTTGTCATTGAAGAGTTTCAAGAGACACAACCAGAAGTCAGAATTGAATTGAAAGAATTTTTAGAACATATATAAACAGATCTTGGAAGAAAAGATACAAAACAACTTCAATCTACTGTTCAAATTACTAACCACGCGATGAAGTATTTCCTTAAATAATTTTAATCTAAGATAATATCTCTCATATTAATATGACTTTGAGATGTTTACTTTGTTTCAAGGGACAAAGTAAAAAAAAATCCTTTTTCATGTCTATTCTTCTCTTTAAGTATTCACTTATCTCAATATAGAGATTATATTTTAGTACTCAAAATGTCATTGAAGAGTGATTTGTATAAGAACAAATTTAACACAAATACCCTTGCCTTTAAGCAGATAAAATACCTTTAAAAATATTTTACTATAGTTGTTGTCCCTCTATTTTTACCATCTGATAAAGTTAATGGCTCTGGATACAATGCCTTTGGAAAATTCAACGCCCTGACAAAAGTTAATGTACCATATGTCTATGCGCATTCTTTGCTTTGATAATTTGTATGACACAATACTCTGAATAACATGGTTGCTTTGATAATTTGTATGACACAATACTCTGAATATTTTATCCTTTGATATTGTACTCATTGTTTGCTCTGATTGTCATACATAATTTAAAAAGTAATTTTTGGGTGTCATTTTCGAGCTCAACTAATATATTTATCTTCAACGGTTCAATTGTAGAAATCCATAAAGACATAGGTTGTCTTTCTGCAAATGAAGTACACATGTCTGACCCTAAAGTACAAATGTCATTCCCTAAAAGACCTCTAACATAACATCTCAATGGACACTTCCTCCTTCGGTTTAAGATGGAATGGTCTTGTCAAGAAAAGAGATAGTAATAACTCTTTATCATATACATACTTTTTTTTAATTATTTTTAGTCTTATTTATCTTTAATCATTAGTTAATTTAAGGAATTATTTGATATATTTTGTTGATTTTAGTTCTTGGATTTAATTAAATATTTATGTTCTTATTTCCTTGATTAAGTAGAGATATTTTTTCGTAGTTTTGTGTTGTTTCTTTGTTTTAGTGCAGTGCTGAATTTTGGTAAGAAATCAAAATGATCTATGTAGAGTATGTCAACCATATATGGAGTTGTAGATGTCCAATTGGAGTCAAATCAAATACAAATGAAAGCTACAATCCATCTCCACAACGTTCATGAAGAAACCAGAACCAAATTAAGACTCAAAATAGGCGAAAAATGTAGTATACATCAATCATAAGAGGATTTGCGCCTGAAACATGCGTATGGGGAGCATTTATGCACCACTGACTCAGTCAAATTGAGCTCGAAGCTCAAATCTTTTGCCTGAGTTACGTGGCGCATTGTTGGATGTATAAAAATGTGTTTTCTCACTTCTTATGGATCTTTTTGGCTATTGGGAAGTTTGGAGACTTGCGCCCTAGGAGATAAACTTAGAGATGACTGTTTCTAACACCATTGGAGGAGTTTTATCAAGAATTATTCATGAATATTTCTTGTAATTCTTCTTTAATCTCTATCGTTTGTATGTCTATCATGAGTAACTAAACTTTATTTGTTAGGAATGAGTGAAACAAGATGAAACTCTTATTTGTCTGATTTGATTTCTAGTTATATGAATAAGTTTATTGAATTACTTTTCTCATCTTTGTGCTTAATGCTTTTTATTGCTTGATAAACTTTAAAATGTTTTACTATTTGTATTTTGAAATAGAAGTGGGCTTTACGAATGCTTGAGATGAGAAATTCATGATATTGTAGTCTAAGGATAGAAGTGGGTCATGAAACCAATTGAATTATTTGCAAAGGCAATAGTTTAATAAGATAATTTTTGTATCGTAAAACTTAATTCTAATCTTAAATCCATTAAGAAATTATGGGTTACTTTGGAATTAAATGTTATGTCACTAAGACATTAAGGCTAGAATAATAAAGAGAGTTTAGTAATAGTTCAATAAAGGAATTTAGTAATTAGAATCAAATTCAAGATCAAGGTTGGATTAGAAGTGAAACTCATCAATGACATTTTTCATATTATAAAATTTCAATTCTATTAGTTTCAAATATTATTTCAATCAATTCAGAAACTTTTTGTTCAATTTTAGTAATTAAACATAATTCAATAGTAAAACACAATCCTTGAATTCGACACTCGGTACTACCATTTTATTATTACTTGCAATGATTTAATACATTTACTGAAACACTATCAAAGAGACATATATAACAAAAAGGGTAATTCTAAAAAATCCAAGAACAAATCAAAAAACATAAACAAAAAATCCTCTCAGTATAGAGTTATTAGAATTGATGTAAATCAATGAAAGTATTTTCATACACTTGAATTTATATAATATTGAATATATAACATCTTCTCAATGAGAATGAGAATCCTCGAAACATACTTTGTCAAACCCATCATAAACTAGAACTGATGTAAATCAGCTTGATAATTCAATCTTCAAAGAGGTACCTGAAAAGGTACAACGACCCTCGTGAACTTCAATGGGAAAATGTCAGTCTGTTGAAGAAAGGTTTTGGGAACGAAATATTGGATTAAGCCATCAGTGGCATTGAAGCTAAATGTCTCTACAGGGGGAGGACTAGAGGTAGCAACAGTTTGTTGTGAACTAATATAAAAATATCAATGTCTCTTTAGTCTCTTTTAATTATCATATTTTAGTTATTTTAATTCAACCTTACTCTATCTAAACGTCTTTCAATATTAAGTTGAATATTTCGATGAAGAACGAATTTCGTAAGCAAAACAAATAGTTTTTCAAAAAGGTAAACACAATTTAAATAATTTATCTCTTGTGTTTTCCAGCACCTTCAATTAACATTCATGAAATTGTAATAAAACTCTTTAATTAATGACATATAAATAATTAATGCATCTAAATAATTTTATAATATAAAATTGTATACTACATCATTTAAAATATGTCAGATCGTTATTTTTTTAGTTCAAAAATTTAAAATATAAACTAAAATTGTAGAATTTTTAAATTAGAGATTAATTTTATAAACTGATGAAAATAGAGAAATAAAAAATATAATTAAGTTTTTCTTTTAATAAAAAGAGGCTATTCTTGTGTTGGATTATTGAGTTTGTAACGTGTAAGAAAACTCTTTATTTTAGATGTACCTAACTGTACATGAGAAGAACAAGTCGTCCATGATTGGAAGAGAACTGATGATGCTAGAATTAACGGTACAAATCGAGTAAAAAGGAGGGTGAAAACCGAAGGAAACTGTCGGTGACGCAGATAAATTAATGATAGACTCAAAATTTTGTAGACAATACAGCAAAAGACATAGCAAGAGAAAAGAAAGTTTTACACGTATGCCAAAAGGAGGAAACTTAAATATGAAAGTTCTACACCGTTTAAGAAAAATGTAAGTATTGTTCCATGTGTCGCACCATAAATAACTCATTTGCAAAATAAATTAATTATAATCTTAAAATAAATTATTTATTAAATAAAACATATATTTTTTTTTAATAAAAAATATAATCATTTGTTCAAATTATTAAAAATTATATCGATTTAAAATATTATATTTTAAAATATTAAAGCAAAAAAACAATAAATATGTGAATAAATTTATAACATTTAAATTAATAGTATGAAACGAAAAAATATCTATATGGTAAAATTTAAAAATATAATATAAATAAAAAAAGAAAAATTTAAATTGTTTTTTATTAATTTTTATTTTTAATATAATATTCTTTTGATCTTACTGTTAGTGTTATATTTG
>JBBPBT010000487.1:1141411-1193465 GCA_037974875.1 Cicer bijugum
ATATATATATATATATATATATATATATATAAAGTAAAATGAATAATAAAATCGGTCAACACATAAATATTTTCTATCAAAAAAGAACTACGTGTGTTTTGATTTCCTTATTACACGTGAAGATACATAGGAGCAATGTTTTTCCTTTGTCAAATTAAATTAATAAAAAAATATTTTCCTTTTTATACTAATGTAAATAATTTATTTCCTTTTTATTTATTTATTATTTTTTTGGTGTAAAATAAATAATATGTATACAATTAATTATAGGGTAACCATTTTAACGGACGATGTATGGTAATATTATTTTCCCTATTCGTAATCGGCTCCTGAATCTGTTTTTTTTTGTTCAAGAACTTTACTTTAGGTTTTATCTAATTTTCCCTTTTAAAAAATAAAATTGGTGGCGACTTCTTTTTTCGCGGACAAACCAGACGCGACAACTAATGACTTTACTGGGGGCTTTTGAGAGTCAAACCCAATCTAATTAATTATATATAGTTATTTTATTATTTTATTAATATCACCCCTATTTGTTTTATTTTTTATTTTGTTATATTATGAATATAATTATATGTGTTTTTGTCAATTTAATTTCATTGTGATGATTTTTTATTTATTTATTTTTCTATACACTACCCTAACATGACTCACACACTTATGAGTGGACTTTAGACCCGGGCTGAGTGCAAATCTAAGATAAATTAGAGACTATGTAATGATAATCTTCTGGATGTACATCTTGTTTGATTGTCATGAAAGTTTCACCTAGAGTTGAACTTTTCTATAATATTTTCATTTTAATAGTTTACCTATTGGTTGGTTTAATATTTTAGAATTGAGTTGTGTCCTCTAGGAGTCAATTTAGAACTATAAAGCAACCTATAGTAAAGATTCACAATAAAAAACCATCAAATAAGAAAAGAACCATGTAGGGCACATGTATATATGAAGAAAAAAAAACCCTATCTATATCTCATATTCATCATAATGCATTGCATTATCATGCATGTTTCATCTTTTACTTCATTTTACAACATGTTTTTCTTTTTCTCTTCATTTATTTAGAAAAAAATAATTGCATATTAGGAGGTAGTAAAATGTTTCAATTAAATGCATAATCATTGCATTCATTTTTTTTACATTCTCATAATATTTTCCTTCAAAAAAAAAAAAAAAGAAAAAGAAAGAAAAAAAGAAAGCAAACAATAGTATAATGTTACCCTTACCAAACATGTTCTCAGGCTAAAATCATGGATGAATTCAAGCAAACAAATATTATATTAATCAACTGAAAGACCCTACGGCTAAAAATTTGGAAATCTTGCAAACCCTTAATACTTGAAATAATGAGACTACTTCATGAAAAAAGTATATCACAAAGAACTCATGTTTACCCCTTCAGTTCTTAAATCTATTTTTTTTTTTTTTACCTTTTACTCTACTTTTTGGTCTACTTCAAGTCACTTGTCCACATGATTTGAACTTGATACTAATGAGATTCATCTTTGTCCTCCACCCCTTACTTCTGGGTCATGGATATACTTTTTTGGTTTTTCGCCATAGGTTAACCTCTAGAAGTTGAGTCGTGTATGTTGAACTTTCATCACTATTGCTTATTACCTTGATGCCATAAAAAAATCCATCAATCCAAAAAAAAAAGGTCAAATCTTGTATGAACATTTAAGGACAATTGAAAGAAAAACCTCGACTAAACCTTATGTTGAAAATATTGACGATGTTGCATATAGTTTCTGAGTTTATCCAAGGGACAAAATCAACAATGAAGATATTATCAACGTTCTCGTGAATTTTAATTTGATTATGAAGCACTTATAATATTATGAATATCGATAAATGCATTTTGTTGTCTCTTCCTTTCCATCCCTCATATATTTAACCATTTCTTATCCAATCTTATTTGTCTTTCTCTTATTCTAACCATGTACCATACATATTTGGAAGTAGTTCATTCATAAATAAGTTTGCTAAGATTTCATTACATTATTTCAGTCATGCTACTAATTCCAATGAAGGGGATGAGAACGATAAAAATAAAATACATGATTTGGATGGACCTCAATATGTTGGGACATGCAGTTAATGCCATGTTAATCCCCTAGAAAGGTAGTTTTATCTTTATCATTATCCAATAGTACTTTGAATATGTCAATCACATGGAGGAATTTGAACTTTGTACCATGACTATTCTAGCCGCCTACAAATCAAAAGTGAAATGTTGAAAGCATATGGGGATTTGACCTAATCACCAACCAGTTGAATCAAGAATGTAAAATTTGGGATAAGAAGATGAACATTTTCATGTACATATTAGACAAATGTCTAAAAATTTGAAGTCATTTTTCATCATGTCCCACTACAATATAATCAACTAGCTGACGTTCTAGCTATTTTATCTTCAATGTTATAAGTAAGTCATGATGAAGAATAAGCACTCACAAGCATGAAAGTCACAACCAGCCTACTTACTATCAACTGTAAAAGAAAAGCTAGATAGAAAATTCTTATACCAAATATTATCTTGTAACAGTAGAACACCTTCCTTGAGAATCAGGCTATAATTAGGGTACCCCTTTTATTCTTATCATATAGAATAAAGGCAGTGCGACCCATTCAAAAAAAAAAATCTCCTTATCAAGAGTAATGATCTATGTTGACCAATTGAATTGAATTCAAGAAAAATGTTGACTGTCCAATGTCAAGGATAATTAATTCAAAATATCTTAAAAGAAAAACATATGAACTTTGGAGCTTCAAAAGAAAGAGTTAGCACTCAAGAATATTTCACACATCTAAAAGGACTAGCAAGATAAGTGAACTTCCAACTATATGAGTCCTTAATACCATAAAAAAGTACATTCATGTGTGTCTTTGATCCCTACCAATATGGATCAAGAAGACTTATCACTACTTGCACACATTGATGCTTCAAAAAGTATTACATCTAAATAAAGACCCGCTAGGTTGAAAATCCAAAAGGACGACCTAGGCAAAAATTAGGGTGTAAAATAATAATAATAATAATAATAATAATAATAATAATAATAATAATAATAATAAATATCCACTAGGTTGAAAATCTGAAAGGGCAACCTATGCAAAACTTAGGGTACAAAAAATGAATAAAAACTCGCTTGGTTGAAAACCAGAAAGGGAGAACTTGAAAAAAATGAGGGTGCAAAAATTAATGAAGACTTGGTAAGTTGAACACCAAAAAAGGCGGCCTAGGCAAAATTTAGAAAAAAGCCCTTTATGGATGATATAATCAAATCAAGATGGCAGTCGAATATATGGAAAAAACAACTTTCATAATCCCTTAGGGAACATTGTGTTACAAGGTAACGCCTTTTGGTCTAAAGAATGTTGGGGCAACCTACCAAAGAGCTATGGTAACTCTATTCCATTACATAATACATAAAGAGATATGAGTTTATATAGATGACATGATTGCTAAGTCACAAACAGAAGAAAAACTTGTGATTGATCTAAAGAAACTCTTTGCAATATTCTAAAAGTTCAAGTTAAAGCTTAACCCTTTCAAATGCACTTTAGGCTTATGGTCGAGTAAATTATTAGAATTTGTGGTTAGTCAGAAAAGAATAGAGGTCGACCCTGATAAAGTTCGAGCCATTTTGGAAATGCCTCCCCAAAGTACAGAGAGAGAGGTTCAGAGTTTTCTTGCGAGACTAAATTATCTTTCAAGATTTATATCACAACTAACTGCCACTTGTGAATCAATATTTAAACTTTTAGGGAAAAAATCAAACAGTTGTGTGGAACGAAGAGTGTAACAAAAAAACATTAAAAAAAAAAGTTATTCAGAAAATGGTTGTAACATACAAAGATTGGCATGAGATGTTTCTGTTTGCACTACACGGGTATCACACCTCGATATGTACTTCAACTGGGGCAACCTTTGTTTTCCTAATATATGGGATGGAGGTTGTGCTGCCCATTGAAGTAAAAATCCCCTTGCTAAGAGTATTAGAGGAAGCCAAACTAGAGGAGTCGCAATGGGTACAAACCCGTTTTGATCAATTGAATTTAATTGAAGAAAAAAGGTTGGCGGCCTTATGCCATGGACAATTATATAAGAAAAGATTGAAAAGAGCGTACGAGAAAAAAATATGTCCTCGAGAATTTCGAGATGGAGACTTGATGCTAAAAAAGATCTTACCCATTCAAAAAGATTATCCTGGAAATGGACCCCTAACTATGAAGGCCCATACGTCGTGAAGAAAGGTTTCTCAAGTAGGGCTTTGATCCTCACAAATATGGATAGAAAATATTTAGTCCTCCCTATAAAATTAGACGCCGTAAAAAAGTATCATACTTAAATAATGAGTATTCACTAAGTTGAAAACCTGAAAGTGACAACCTAGGCAAAAATTAGGGTACAAAAATAATAATGAATATCCGCTAGGTTGAAAAACTAAAAAGGCTGCCTAGGCAAAAATTAAGGTATAAAAAAATATCCGCTAAGTTGAAAACCTGAAAGGGCGATCTAGGCAAAAATTAGGGTACAAAAAATATAGAAAATATTTGTTGGGTTGAAAACCTGAAAGCACAACATGGAAGAAGTAGAAAAACAACAACAACTACTACGAAAACAAAGAATATATACTCAAAAGAACATGATCAACAATATGGACCATACTATAACACGAGAGTAAATGTTGTTTACAGTACAAGACAAACAACAACATGAGATCCAACTTAAGATTACAACAGTAATTCTTCTTAAAAAAAAGGAAAAAGAAGAATACGATAAAAGAGAGTATAAGTATGAGTGCTTTTTCTCATTCATGACTTGAATGGTCATGTCCAATAAAAATATTAATAAAAATGTTAATAAAAACAAACATATTCATTCCTTCATTCGTTCGTTCGTTCGTTCAATCATTCGGTGGTTCGTTCATTTGTTCATTCGTTCATTCGTTCATTCGTTCATTCATTCATTTATCCGACATCTTGAAGCCGAGAAAATGACCCGCATGTTGAAGCCAAGAAAATGACACACACCCGAAGCCGAAAAAACGACCCACGTCTTGAAGTTGGGAAAATGACTCGCACCTGAAGCCGAGAAAACAATTCGCATCTTGAAGCTGAGAAAAGGACTCGCACCCAAAGCCGAGAAAATGACCCGCATGTTGAAGCCGAGAAAATGACTCGCACTCGAAGCTGAGAAAACAACCCACATGTTGAAGCAGGGAAAATGACTTGCACCCGAAGCCGAGAAAACGACCCACATGTTGAGGTTGGGAAAACGACTTACACTGAAGTCGAGAAAATGATTAGTACCTTGAAATTGGGTAAAATACTTGCCAAAATCATATTCAGACAAAATTAGAGTTGTCATATTTACTTATCACTTATGTAAGATCCTAAATTTTCTAAATTCTAATTTATGCGATTTTCAGAATTTTTGCCTTAAATTGCTTATGCATTTAGCCTAAGTGAATTTTATTTTAGGAATTAAATATTAAAAATATATTTTGTTAGAGTTAATAATAGGTTTAATATTTATATTTTGAAACCCGATTAAGATTATTTGTTGGATAATAATTTAATTCTGTAACGAAAAATTTAATATCGGACAATTTTTTTTTAACATGTCACTTATTGCTGATAAACTCATCTGTCAATTCAGTTGCAATGAGAGTAGATATTTTTCTGAAAAAGTGGTTTGAGAGGTAATGTGATGTGACGGGGGTAATGATGATGTTTATAAAATATCTAGATTTCATTAGATCCGTGTTATATATATATATATACACACACACACACACACACGAAGAAAGGTAACAATTCCCTTTTCACGTCAGCCCCATCTTCCTCTTTCTCTATTTCAAAAAGAAAACAAGCCAATCCTTTCAAATTATTTGTTTGCATTTAGGATATTATTTGTGATTTTTTAGAAAATAAATTTGATGTGTTTGAGGTATAGATTTGTGGAAAATGAATTTAATTCGTTTATGCGTGAATTTGTTTTCGGTGTGTTCTGAGATGTGGTTTGTGGTGATTTGTATTTGGTGTGATTTATATGTCCATAATAATTATTATAAATTTTTTAGATGTGATTTATTTGCGGATTTTATCGAAAATGAATTGATGAAATTTGGTGGGTATTGTGTAAAAATGTGGAGTTTTGAAATTGGGTGAGTTTTGTTTGAAATTTAATTGAGGTGCTATATGTGTGTTGTGGAATTGAATTGATTGTTGTTGGTGTGAATTGGCGGTAATTAAATTTGACGTGTTTGAGTTATGTAATGAGTTATTTTCAAATAAATGAGTTTGAACTAAAATTGAACTTTTACAAAAACACTAGAGTTGTTAAAGTTGTGAAAAGGTTAAGTTAAAGAGTTTGAGCAAAAAAATAGATTGAAATTAAAAACGGTTAGAGTTTAAAATGTTACTCTTTTAATTACTCTTGAGTTGAGTTTAAAGAGAAAAAAAAGTTTAGAGTATTTTATTAACTCAAAAAATTTCGATGCTTTAATAGTCAAGTGTGTGTATGTGAAATTTGGATAATATTTATTTTTTTAGCTTTAACTAAATAATATAGATTATTTAATTTTAAAAGTTTGGTGTGTGAGAAAGATTTAATTTTGGGAATTTTCTTGTGGTTGGATTAATTTTATTGTGAACAAATTATTATAAATATTTATGTTTATGTCGTTAGCTCATTGAGTCTCGAAAATGAGTCGAGACCGTTGGCACCTTGTTTGCGGTGGGGAGAACTCTGATATATTAATGTTATTATGGTGATTTATGTTTAAAATTTTTGGAGATTGAATATGGGTGATTAATGTTTGAAAATTTTGGTGATTCACGTTTGGTGAAATTGATGTGTTCATAATTAATATTATGAATTTTTGAGAAGAAATTTATGTGTGACTTGGTGGAAAATGAATTGAATTCAATTTATGTGTGGATGGAATTTGGAGATGTGATTTAAGTGTGGTTGTGGAAATTTAAATTGGTGTGAATAAATATGTTTGAGTATGCTCTGTGTTGTATTTGAAAAATCATTAGTGTTAAATGATTATTAAAAATGTGGAATCTTTTAGTAGCTGCATTTACTTAATGATTATGGTGAAAAGAGTCAGAGTTTGCGCAAGCATTTCATAGTACATGGTGACCGTGATGGGGCCATGGTGATAGTGACGACCGTGATGGGCCACGGTATGATGTCATGTGAATTGTTGGTTCATCTTATCCTTGCAGGGATTGTCGCGCCGTGCTGATATGTGAGAGGTTGCACTCTAGAATGTCCTGATCTGTGAGCGATTGCACTCTAGAAAATCGCGTTGGTTTGTGAGCGACTGCATTCTTGTATGTCGTGCTGATATGTGAGAGATTGCAATCTAGAATATGCTGATCTGTGAATGATTGGACTCTAGAAAATCGTGTTGGTCTGTGAGTGACTGTACTCTTGTATGTTGTGCGGATTTGTGAGAGATTGCACTTTAGAATATGTTGTTCTGTGAGTGATTGCACTCTAGAGAATCGTGTTGGTCTGTGAGCGACTACACTATTATATGTCGTGCTGGTCTATGAGCGACTGCACGCTAGTAAATCGTGCTGATCTATGAGGGATTGCACCTTGGAAATTAGTACTGGTCTGTGAGAGACTGTACAATTATGGTTTAGGCCCTTCGAGGAGGGTTTTGGTTTGGAATTTTGGAATCATGCATTTTGGCATATACGCATTTCATTAGAATGCTTGGCACACTAGTTATGTTTGTTATACTATGATGATTGTATAGACATATTCAATTGTTATTGTGAGTTTCCGTAATTGCTTTGAGGTATGAAGTGAGGTTGATTAAGTTTCGATGTACTTATGTGTTCATAATTGATGATATGAATATTCGTGGTGTGATTGAGGTGTGAATTTGTGGAGATTAATTTGGTGTTAACTATGTGTTCATAATTGATAATGTTAATGTTTGAAGTGTTATTTGTTAATTTTGATTGGTGGCCCTTTACAATTATTGTGGAAATTGGGCTTTGCCCTTAGATAAATCCCGAGTTCAATCCACTGATCACTATTACCTTGATGAAGAAAACATCGTTAGACTTCCGTGACTGAGATTCGCCGACTACTTTGGCATACGATCCCACCTCAAGCAGGGATACTTATATGTGGAGGGTAGTGAGGACTAGTAGGAAAGCTAGGGCAGTATATCTTGTGGAAGTCACTAGCAAGAAGATCAATTATCTGGTACCTTCCGGATTGGTGCTTGGGATGCGTGGAGCCTGGGAAGATGCGAAGGATTCCTCAGTTAGAGTTGAGGCGAAGACCACCGCGGGAGCTGAGGATATAGTGGTTGGACCAGGGACTGACAGAAAGGATAAGGGGCTGATGCCCATGAAGTGAGAGATTGCAGGGCCATCTAGGCGAGCCGAGTCAGAGCTTCCTCTTCCGGTGAATGATCCCTTACCGATTGTCACTAAAGTAGCAGACTGTTTGGAGGTTCTGGCGTCGCAAAGCCACATATCTCGTGGGTGGATTTGGCTTATGAGGAGACTGTTCCTCCTATGGATGATGATGAGGAGGTTACCTCGAAGATGGATATTGCGTCAGACGGGACTTGTGGAGTGTGTGGAGGTCACCCATGTTATTGTGGTTGCTAGAGTATGATCAAATTAGTTTTGTTGTATAGGGACTTGATATCTTTCTTTTGGTGGCTATACTTATTTCATTTTGAGATAATTGTAACTATACTTATACGGTCAGATGATTTCTGTTTTGGTGGGTCCATATTCCTTTTTTTTTTTTTTGACGTGACCATGGGAGGATTAGTATTTCTTGGAGCAGTACTTGTACAAGTGTTTGCCGAGAATACCCCAGGGATATGAGCGATGCTTGATAGGTCTCATAACTCCGACGTATTTTATATTTTGATTTTTTGGTTTGTCGCCTCAAAACTATTTCCGTTTGTTATAATTATGATGCAATTAATTATGACAATGGTCGTTGTGCTACACTTTGGTATTTTATTAGTTGATTTTTATAAGAAAAAAAATACACTCACGCTGTTAAAAATCAGGGTGTTACATTGTGATATCAGAGCTTTGGTTTGAATTGTGGGTCAACCTATAGGTTGGAAGTCGTTATCTGATCATGCATCAGGCTAAGTTGTCTGAGTTATCAGGTCTGGTGTAGTTGTTATGTATTGATGTAGTCAGAAGTTATTTATGGAATTATTCTAAGGGGTGTTGAGATTTCTTCTTAATGTTGGTTTTGAGGAAACAATGCCTCCAAGATGGGATGACATTGCAAGAGTCAACGTCAATAGGGATGATCAAATGAATGAAGCTATGAATAACATGGTTGCTTTTGTTGCTGCACAGACTGCTGCAAAGACACTGCAGGATTTGGAGAAGAGGGAAAGAGAGATTCGTGCTGCCGAGTCAAGGGGATTGAAAGATTTTCGTCGTTACGATCCTCCAAAGTTCAAGGGTGATGAGAGCCCAAAAAAAAGATGATCAATGGATTAAAGAAGTGGAAAATATCTTTGAAATGATTGATTGTTAGGAAGGGTTAAGGCAAATCATGACGACATGTGATTTATGAAGTGGTTCCAATGATACATATGTTATGTTGTTGATGGTAACTCGAAGATGATGGGTATGGATAGATTAAAGTTACACTAATAGGCAATTTCATGTAAAGATCTATGTGGAGAGCTTTTTAAGAAGAGTATTAGATGTTTGCCTGGTAGATTTCAAGATGAGACTGGATGAAGTTTGATAACTGCCAAAGGGGTGTGAACACCATGGAATTATTGAGAAGACATGGGTTCCATAACGAATAGCATTTGGTGCTTAGGTGTCAAAGAAAGAGAATTGTTTTGAAGTTAAGGAGCGCTGCACGTTAGGGGTAAATACTACCTTGGTTAGATAAGGTACACTTTGAGGAATAGTCGATACCATGAGGGGTAATGTCAGGCATTCAAGTTAAACTAGATTCGTGACTCATATTATTAAGTATGAATCTCATGACGAGTATAAGAGTGAGAATATATATTTCTTCGATAAGAGACAAATCTCTGTGTGTATTAGGAGATGGTAACTATGGATAGTGATTTTAGATGAAACTATAGACACACAAGAGTGTATTTTGGGTGAAGTCTGGATAAACACAAGGAGTTAAGCCTTGATGTATTAAACCACATGTTACTATTAAGTGGCATTGGAAGTATAAAGTACGAGAATACTTAGAGATTGTAACAATGTAAGCTTTGAGAGTCTATTAAAGAATGGTAATTACTAGGAGAACATTAATATTTTGATAGGTCGAAGAGATTATTCGAGATTTGATTTGGGACTCTATGGTGGTTGATCTTTAAGTCAATAATTTAAAATCCACAAGATTGGATGGATGAGCAAGTGATGCCTTATACTTGTATAATTGAGGTAGTTAAGGTAGGCAAGGGATAAATAATTTAGGATATGAATGAGAGTATTTGAACATATACTAAAAATGTTGTGTTATGATTAGAAGAGTTTTTAATTAGTGAGATTACTAAGACGATTAGAGTCATTGATGAATAAGACCTTGTATTGTATCTTAAGATGAAATGGATAAAATTAGACGGTGTGATGAGTATTTGAAGAATTCGAGGATCAAATTTTAGAATTTTATTTAATGATAGAATGTGAAAAAGAAGAAATGTAATAAATAATTTATGGTTTAGATGTTGATCTTGGAAAGTCGAGCGTTAAGATTTAAAATGAGTGTTTTAGTGACTAGATGGACGACGAAAAATATGTGGGTCTTTGAGATATTTTACTGCAAAGTTATGAGGATGTGGTTTATATGTAATTACTCCATAGGAAATGCTTATTGGGAACATTTGAGAAATAGTTCTATAGGACGTTCAATTGGTTGATTCTTTCAGTTTGCATCTCGGTGATGGTTGAGAAGCAATAAGATTCCAGCGAATGAACCAAATTTTGGAAAATGTGCCGAGAAAACTTGTTGGAGCAGCACATAGAGATATAGCTTATGACAATGAAAGATTCATGAAATAAATTATTTCACCTGTAATTCAAACATTGTTATTATAAAGGTATGCCAATGATACAAAGGAACAACTTTAGTACATGTCATGGGGGTTACTATTGTGTTTGTTGATCAATAGAGTTAAATGTTTGTTTGATAGGGAAGAATTGAGCACGAAATGGAAAAGTTTGGTGGGAACTAGTAAGGCTTGATTTATTGAAATCACTATAATGAAGATGTATCAAGGTTCAAGGTAGAAATTTAAGGTTTGTATAAATGGAAAAGTGATGGAGTGAATACAATATGTTTTACCTGTCATGATGAAAAGGTAATCATCAAGTTGCAAATAAAAGACATGACGAAATTGAGAAGTATTAGAATGAATGTTGGAAGTAGATGTAGGAAAATCATTTTCGGGTTTGTCCAGAATTGCAAAGCACGTAGGAAATGGATTAGTGAAGTGTGAATTTGAGGTGTTAAGGCATGAGACAAATTTAGGTCTTAATCATGAATGAAATTAAAGTTGGATTTTGTTGGAGACGTGACTCTTGAAATGAAGCACTAAACCTGAAGGAAGTTTGTGTGTTGTAGGTGGTATAATTCTGGCATGTTATCGAAAATATTTGAGGAAACTTTGATCACCAACCGGATGTTGGGATGTAACTTTTAAAGTTATAATTAGACAATTATTTTGATAAGGACAATGTGGTTTGATGTAGTTGTGCGACTAAAGAAATCAAAGATTTGTGGGCAATGGAGAAATTAGGGAGTTATCGGCGGTAATGATTGTTTTGTGCTCATTATGTTAGTGTCATACTTAGTGTTTCGGTTTGATACCTAATGGATGTTTCGTACCAAATGGACGTATATGAGGCTATGTGACATAGCTATGGGCGATTGTACTTTGTCGACAGGATCAAAGTTATAGGAAAATAAGGGAAACTCAGTGGACGTTGAGAAGATTGTTTGACTGCTTGTGCATTAGAATAACCTTAAGTGCAAGTCGCAAAGAGTGCTATTACAGTTCAGTTAAGATAGTCTAAGCCACCATCAGGGTGGTTGGTTACTTATTAACAAATTGAGGAACTGATCATCCTTAATCTCTTGTTAATAGTAGACAAAATCATTTTGAATAGAACTGACGAGTCTTACCGGCTTTGATAGTGTGTAATGTTATTAAGCACCTAACGAAAAGGGACAAATGATACTTCCTTCGCGTAGGCATGACGAAATAAGTCATATCATGTATGATGAGTTTGAGTGCAAGCCTAGTGTGATTATTACTTTTACTTTAAGTTTTGAGGACGAAACTTCTTTTACGGGGTAATATGCCAGACTCTAAATTTTCTAAATTCTAATTTATGTGATTTTAGGAATTTTTGCCTTAAAGTGCTTAGGCATTTAGCCCAAGTGAATTTTATTTTGAGAATTAAATATCAAAAATATATTTTATTAGAGTTAATAATATGTTTAATATTTATATATTTTAATATATATATATATATATATATATTTTGAGACCCGATTAAGATTATTTGTCGGAGAATAATTTAATTCTGTTACAAAAAAATTTAATATCGGACAATTTTATTTAAAAATCTAACTTATTGCTGAGAAACTCATCTGTCAATTGAGTTGCGACGAGAGTAAAATTTTTTCTAAAAAAGTTGTTTGAGAGGTGATGGGATGTGACGGGGGTAATGATGATGTTTATAAAATATCTAGATTTTTTTTAGATATTTGTTATACATATATATATATATATATATATATATATATATATATATATATATGAAGAAAGGAAATAATTCCTTTTTCACGTCAGCTCCTTCTTCCTCTTTCTCTGTTTCAAAAAGAAAACAAACCAATTGTTAGTGTTTTTTTTCAACTAAACTCAAAAATAAACCTCCATTAATCTACTAGATCTTAGCTTCCATTCGAGAAGTGACAAAAGGGAAAGTTGCTCATCTCCATGCTACGGTGCTAGTGAGCCAACTTTTGAAGCGACGTCATGAACTTAAATTTTACCAGAATTAATCGCGGTGTCGTAATCGCTTGTTAAAGCTACCGTTAAAGTAAGGACTCCTTCCAAACTTTTAGTTTGCATTTAGGATATTATTTGTGATTTTGTGGAAAATAAATTTGATGTGTTTGAGGTATAGATTTGTGGAAAATGAATTTAATTCTTTATGCGTGAATGAGTGGAATTTGTTTTCGGTGTGTATTGAGGTGTGGTTTGTGGTGATCAATATTTGGTGTGATTTATATGTTCATAATTATTATTATGAATTTTTGAGATGTGATTTATTTGCGGATTTTGTAGAAAATGAATTGATAAAATTTGGTGGGTTCTGTGTAAAAATGTGGAGTTTTGAAAGTGAGTGAGTTATGTTTGAGTTGTTTGAAATTTAATTGAGGTGCTATATGTGTGTTGTAGAATTGAATTGATTGTTGTTTGTGTGATTTGGCTGTTATTAAATTTGATGTGTTAAAGTTACATAATGAGTTATTTTCAAATAAATGAGTTTGAACTGAAATTGAACTTTTACAAAAACATTAGAGTTGTGAAAAAGTTAAAATTTTAACTAAGTTAAAGAGTTTGAGCAAAAAGATAGATTGAAATTAAAAATGGTTAAAGTTTAAAATGTTACTCTTTCAATTACTCTCGGCCTAAGTTTAAAAAGAAAAAAAAAGTTTATGGTATTTTATTAACTCAAAAACTTCGATGCTTTAATAGTCGAGTGTGTGTATGTGAAATTTGGACAATATTTATTTTTTTAGTTTTAACTAAATAATATAGATGATTTGATTTTAAAAGTTTGGTGTGTGAGAAGATTTAATTTTGGGAATTTTGTTGTGGTTGGATTAATTTTATCGTGAACAAATTGTTCTAAATATTTATGTTTATGTAGTTAGCTCCTTGAGTCTCGAAAAGGAATCGAGACCGTTGGCATCGAGTTAGCGGTGGGGAGAACTCTGATATGTTAATGTTGTTGTGGTGATTTATGATTGAAAATTTTGGAGATTGAATATGTGTGATTAATGTTTGAAAATTTTGGTGATTCACGTTTGGTGAAATTGATGTGTTCATAATTAATATTATGAATTTTTTAGAAGAATTTATGTGTGACTTGGTGGAAAATGAATTGAATTCGATTTATGTGTGGATGGAATTTGCAAACGTGATTTATGTGTGGTTGTGAAACTTTAAATTGGTGTGAATAAATATTTTTTGAGTATGCTCTGTATTGTATTTGAAAAATCATAAGTGTTAAATGAGTATTAAAAAAAATGGCGAATCATTTAATAGCCGCATTTACTTAATGATTGTGATGAAAAGAGTCAGAGTATGCTCATGTATTTCATAGTACATGGTGACCGCGATGGGACCATAGTTATAATGGTGATTGTGATGGGCCACGAGATGGTGACCGCGATGGGACCATGGTTATAATGGTGTTTGTGATGGACCGCGATGATGCCATGTGAATTGTTGGTTCATCTTATCCTTGCGAGGATCGTCACATCGTGCTGATCTGTGAGAGATTGCACTCTAGAATGTGCTGATCTGTGAGCGATTGCACTCTAGAAAATTGTGTTGGTTTGTGAGTGACTGCACTCTTGTATGTCGAACTAATCTATGAGAGATTGCACTCTAGAATATGCTGATCTGTGAGCGATTGCATTCTAGAAAATTGTGTTGGTCTGTGAGTGAATGCACTCTTGTATGTTGTGTTGATATGTGAGAGATTGCACTTTAGAATGTGCTAATTTGTGAGTGATTGCACTCTAGAAAATCGTGCTGGTCTATGAGCGACTGCACTCTTGTATGTCGTGCTGGTCTGTGAGCGACTGCACGCTAGTAAATCGTGCTGATTCGTGAGGGATTGCACCTTGGAAATTAGTGCTAGTTTGTGACAGACTATACAATTATGATTTACTCCCTTCGAGGAGAGTTTTGGTTTGGAATTTCGGAATCATGCATTTTGGGATATACGCATTGCATTAGAATGCTTGGTACACAAGTTATGTTTATTATACTATGATGATTGTATATACATATTTGGTTGTTGTTGTGAGTTGCCATAATTTCTTTGAGGTGTGAAGTGAGGTTGATTAAGGTTCGATATACTTATGTGTTCATAATTGATGTTATGAATATTGAAGGTGTGATTGAGGTGGCAATTTGTGAAGATTAATTTGGTGTTAATTATGAGTGGAGCTTGGGAAGATGAAAAGGATTCCTCAGTTAGAGTTGAGGCAAAGGCCACCGTAGGAGCTGAGGATATAGTGGTTGGACCAGGGACTGACATAAAGGGTAAGGGGCCGATGCCCGTGGAGCGAGAGATTGCAAGGCCATTTAGAAAATTATTGACAAAGAGTACCATTAGTTGATCCAAAAATAATGTCATCAACATAAATTTGAATAATAAGAATGTCATTTTCTATTGATTTTCTACAAAATGTATTATCTACTTGTCCTCTTTCAAAGTTATTTTTAACCAAGAAGTTACTAAGTCTATCATACCATGACCTAGATGTTTGTTTTTAACTATACCAGGATTTCTTAAGTTTATAAACATGATTTGGAAATTCAGAATTTTCAAATCTTATGAGTTGTTTAATATAGACTTCTTCACATATATAACCATTTAAAAAATCACTTTTAACATTCTTTGAATTAAGTAATGTTATTATTTGTAGCGAAATAAAGTATGATACAAATAACTTTTATCTTGGCCACTGGAGCAAATGTCTCAGTGTAATCAATACCCTTTTGTTGACTGGAGCCATGTGCAAAAAATATTGCCTTGTTTATGACCACTTAATCTTTTTCATTTAGCTTGTTTATGAAAACCCATTTGGTTCCAATAATGTTCTTATCTGGTCTAGGTACTAGATCCCAAACATCATTCCTCTCAAATTCATTTAACTATTCTGGCATTGCAACAATCCATCCATCATCTGTCAATTCTCCATCAATAGAGGTAGGCTCAGTTGATGAGAGTAAGCCAAACAAACTGGTATCTTTAAGTGATGATCTGGTCCTCAAAGGATCATTTGCACTTCCAATGATTAGAGTTTTAGGATGAGATGACTGGTACTTCCATCCAAATCTTTCTTTTGTCTTATCTTTTTCAAGTTCTTCTAGTTTGTCTTCATCTATTTCCTTTGGTTCCGGTAAATCTACACTATCATCGTCTTGCTTTGACTTCTCAATCAACTTTAACATGTATGGACTCTTCCACAATATGAGTTTCCCTATAAAGATAAACTTTTGAGTTATAGAATCAAATTTACCAAGGTTATCTTTAGTGTTCAATGTATAACAACTACAACCAATTTATTCAAAATAATAGATCTTTAGGCTTTTTACCTTTTCACAATTCATATGTGATTTTATTCAATATAGATCTAATATAGACTCTATTTTGAATATATCAAGCAGTATTAATTGTTTTAGCCTAAAAGTTGTTAGACATAAGTCTATTTTTGATATTATTGACAAACATACATCATGAAATAAATTTGACATTGTGTACTGAGAAAAATTTCAGGAACAACAACTCAACCCTACAAACTTGAGACAATAGCTTGGAACTCAAGAAATCAACAAAAGTTGGAAGATTCATTAAGCAAATCGATTAGTAAAATCGATTTTGTAATAGGGTTGTATGTAATTGTGAATTTAGTAAACAAGCAGTCGATTAGGCAAATCGATGTGCACATTTATTGGAAATTAAGGTTGCAAGTCACTGGCATACTATTTTGTGGCCTAATCGATTTGGCAAATCGATTGTTCGTATCACAGGTCTAAACTGATTGTCTAAAATCAATTAGACACATCGATTGGCCATTTTATTGAAAATAATTGTTCAAGTCAGTGTTTCACAATCGATTTTCTAAAGTCGATTAACACAATCGATTGTGAGAGTTACAAAACCAAGTCAATGTTTCACAAATCGGTTGGGCAAATCGATTTCATAAAAAAAAGTTTTAAAATAATCTTGGTCTGGGACATACACAATCGATTAGCACAATCCATTAATATTTTTCTTTTGAAATAAGTTTGGCATCAATCGACTTGGTAAATCGATTGAATGAACCAACTGATGAAATGTTCTTCAGACTTAAGTCCATAATCGATTAAACACATCGATTACCTTGATTTAAGCCACCTCTCTGTAACTAGTCAAATCGGTTAGGCAAATCGATTTGTGAAAATCACTGTGTTCCTGTAACTAGTGAAATCGATTGACTAAAGCGATTGGTACAAAAGTTTTAGAAACAGAGATGACTTAAGGACTATGTGAAGGTTTGAATCGAATGAGCCAATCGATGGTTTTGATCTCGTTGTTGGAACAAAACTTTTCAAATCAATTAGGCACATCGATTCAAATATGAACATTCATCCAAGTCTGACGAACTCATTTAAAATAATCGATTAGCTTATGTAGTTTCAAGATTCAAGAAAAACAAGATTCGCCAATTCGATTTAGTAAATCGATTAGTATGCTTTATAACTTTAATGAATTTATTGATTAAGTCGATTCATTTGTTGTTTTTCCTAAAACTATATAAACTGCTTTCACTCTCTTCTTCTTATATGATACTCCTAACACTTCATAACAACAAGATACAAACACATGAAACACATACACCATATACCACTGTAATAACTTGTATACATCATATGCCAATAACTTTCTCACACTGATATGACTTTTGAACATCTTTTTCAGCCATGAACAATCTACATTTGTGATCAATAAGGATTGAAAAAGACTGAAGAGATAAAGATTGCTTTGAGAAGAAGAAAATTCAAGAACTTTGTAAAATTGTTCTGGTTCTAATTTCTGTAACCAAACTACGTTGAGAAAATCCAGTTGCTACTGGTGGTGTTCTTTCGGGTTGAGGGCTGTCAACAAGAAGACACTTGACTGGATTCTTGGTATAGTTTATGGGATTTAAACTCGGGAATTCTGGGAGGGAAAGATAGAACAGGGAGAATAGTTTAAGATTGAGGCGAGGCGCTGTGTAAAATCTGTAAACTGATTCTAAGAAGTTCTATTGGAAAGGCTAAGATCAAGTTCGATCATAGGACTGGACGTAGGCCGTCACGAGGCGGCTGAACCAGTATAAAAATCTGCGTACACTTTTCTTTCCCTTATCTCGTTTAAATTTCTGCAATTATTATGGTTTGGATTTTGATTGAATGCATGATTAACATTTTGTATTAAGTGGTTTTACATGATTAATTGTCTTAGCATGATTGCATGGAAATCAACATCTTGAATAATAATTGTTTCTGATGCATTTCTCCATACAAACAATAATTGATATTGTTTAATGATCATTAGGATTGATTATTAGGGACCTTGTTTAATCTTGTGTTTAGTAAATTTTCAAATTTATTAAACTGCTGAGCATATTGTTAGAATAGGCATTATTCTGCATTTTTACTATAAAACTGAGGTCATACACACCATCAATTGGCATCAAGAGCCTGCCTTTTTACTAGAGCTGTTTTTCTCAAAAAAAGGGATCATGACCTTTGATTTCCTAGGAGAGGGTGCGTCATTAGCAAGGCCCCCTGCCTTTAGCGGAGCCGCATACATGTATTGGAAACAACACATGCTTATTTTTCTTGAAGCTAGTGGTATTGACATTTTAGATGCTGTAGAAAACGGACCTTTTGTGCCAACCATAGCAGGTACTGGTGAAAAAACAATTCTAAAACCTAAAAGTGACTGGTCTGAGGATGACAAAAAGAAAGTTGGGTACTGATAGCGTTTCAGCAAGTGTACTGAATCGTTGCAAGTAATTATAAAACGGTAGTACCGAGTGTTGAACTCAAGGATTGCGTTTTACTATTGAATTATATTTGGTTACTAAAATTGAACAAAAAGGTTCCCAAGTTGATTGAAATAATGTTTGAAATTAACAACAATAATAAAATTGATCTTTTATAATGAGAAAAGTGTCAGGGATGAGTTTCACTTTGAATCCAACCTTGGTGTCTAATTTGATCCTAGTTACTGAATTCCTTTATTGAATTATTAGCGAATTCTCTTTATTATTCTTGCCCTAATGTCTTAGTGACAAAACCTTTAATTCCAAAGTAACCCCTAATTCCTTAGTGGATTTAAGATTAGAATTAAGCATTACCGTATAGAAATTCTCTTGTAAATTATTGCTTTGCAACTAATTTAATTGGTTTCATGACCTGCATCTATCCCTAGACTACAAATTCATGAATTTCTCATCTCAAGCATTCGTAAAGTCCACTTCCGTTTCAAAATACAAATCGTAGAACATTTTAACTTTGATCAAGCAATAAAAAGCATTAAGCACAGAGATGAGAAAAACAATTCAATAAACTCATTCATATAACTAGAAATCAAATCAGAAAAATAAGGGTTTCATCTGATTACACTCATCCCTAACAAATAGGGTTTAGTTACTCATGACAGAGATACAAAATAAAAGGATTAAAGAAGAATTACAAGAATGATTCATGGATGATTCTTGATAAAACTGCTTCAATGGCGTTAGAAACGGTCGTCTTTGAGTTTCTATGCTAGGGCACAAGTCTCCCAAGTTCTCCAGGCGCGCAGGGCGCGTCCCAGGCGCGCGTTGGCAGTACTAAACAACGGGAAATGCGCTCCAGGCGCGCAGGGCGCGCTCCAGGCGCACAACATCTGCTGTCTGACGTATTTTTCATTTTTCTCATCTTTCGAGACTGAATTTGGTCCCGGTGTCTTCATGAAAGTTGTAGATATGGATCTTAGCTTTCATTAGCACTTGGATTGACTCCAATTGGATATCTAGAACTCCCGATATGGCTGAAATACTCCATATAGGTCATGTTGATTTCTCACCAAAATTTAGCACTGCACTAAAACAAAGTAACAACGCAAAACTACGAAAAATCTCTACTTAATTAAGCAAATAAGAACAAAAACATTTCATTAAATCAAATAACTAAAATCAACTAAATATATTAAATAACTAATTAAATTAACTAATGATTAAAGATAAATAAGACTAAAATCATTAAAAATTATGCATATGATGAAGAGTCATCAGGTACAACGCCAAAGCCAAGAACATTATAACTGTAGCCTTGAGTCATGATTAATTCTTCAGAGTCTCAAATTGTAAGACAGCAAAACAAATATGGGACACACTTCAGCAGACGCATGAAGGAACCACAGACGTAAAGGGAGCACAAATAAATACTATTATGCACGAGTACAAACTGTTTAGCATGAAGAAAGAAGAATCAGTAAACGACATGCAGACCCGGTTTACGCACATAGTCAACAACCTAAATGCCTTAGGCAAGGAGATTGATAATGATCAGCAAATTAGCAAGGTGATGAGGTGTTTGACTAGAGAATGGCAAGCAAAAATCACTGCCATTGTTTGGAAAGCTAAGGGAGCATGAAATGGAATTACTTAGACTCAATGAAGCTGAGCAAACTGACAGAAAACGAAAAGGATTGTCGTTGAAAGCCCAAACACATCATTCAAAATCTGAACATGAGAGCAGCTCAGATGAATCAAGCAGTGAGGATGATGAGGAGCTTGAACTTGGGTTACTTGTCAAAAAGTTTAAGAAATTTCTGAAAAAGAAAGACAGTAAATTCAGAAAAGGCTGATTGCTACAAGTTGCAGAACAAAAACAAAAATTCCAAAACTAAAGGCAAGGAACCAGTTCAGAAAAACAGAAAATCATATATTGCATGGAATGACAATTAAGAATCTTCTACATCTTCTGAAACTGAAGAAGCAAATATGTGCCTTATGGCTAATACAAATTCTGAATCAGAAAGTGAGGTAAGTTTTTAATATAATCCTTCTTTTGATGAACTGCAAGATGCATTTAATGAACTGCATGATGAATATGTTAAATCTGTTAAGCAGTTAGTTAGCACTAAGAAAATGCTTGAACAACAATGTATGTTGCATGAACGAATGAAAAATGATTATAGGAACATTGAGGACTTATGTGAACAATTAAAAAAGGACTCACATGATAAATCTGCAAGATGCATTGAACTTGAGAATTCTGTTGCATTATTGAAGTCTGATTTATTGAAGTTTTCTAGTAGCAAGGATAAACTGAATGTCATTCTTAGCAACCAGAGAAATGTAAATATAAAATCTGGACTTGGATTTAAACAGAATATGCATGCAAATCAGAATAGGAATAAACATGGCATAAGATATGGTAATGTTAAGCATAACCAGAAATTTGGTAAATTTAATTATATGCATAATGTCTTTGTCAAATCAAAACAGTATGCATCCTCTGCTGTCACTTGTCATTTTTGTTGTAGAAAAGGACACTTGGTTTACAATTGCAAATTAAAAAAACTTGCCAACAGAGGATGTAAACAGATTTGGAAAATTAAGACACAAGATGTTGAAACTGACCCCCTGGACCCAATTTACACTTAGGACCTAAATTGAAATTCTGATGTTATTGCAGGTATGCTAGAGATCCACTAAACACCAATGGTATCTAGATAGTGGATGCTCAAAGCATATGACAGGGGACTAGTCAATGTTCCTGTCCCTAAGCCTAAAAGAAGGTGGATTTGTAAAGTACATCAATAATAACAAGGGCAAGATCTGCGGTGAAGGTAACATTGGCAGTGAATCAACTGCTATAATTAAAAATGTCTTATACGTGGAAGGGCTGAAACATAACCTTCTAAGTATAAGTCAGCTGTGTGACAATGGTTTCCAAGTAAGCTTTTCACCACTTTCTTGCATAATTGAGAACAAAAATGATAAAAGTATGAAATTGGTAGGTGATAGAGTTAACAACATTTACATGCTAGATTTAACTGCTATGCCTGCTAATTCTGTTTGTTGCTTATTATCAAATGCTGATGAGACATGGTTATGGCATAAACGTATTGCACACATTCATATAGATCATTTGAATAGACTTGTTAGCAAACAGTTTATCAAAGATAGATTATGTGATTCTTGTGAGAGAAGTAAGCTGGTCAAGTCTTCTTTTCCCCCAATAGACATGGTCAAAACCAATAGGGTTTTGCAACTTATCCACATGGATTTGTTTGGACCTTCCCAAGTGAGAAGTTTTGGAGGTAACCTGTATGGCTTCGTGTTAATTGATGACTATTCTAGATTCACTTGGACCTATTTTCTGAATCATAAAAGTGACGCATTTTCTCTTTTCAAAAAGTTTGCAAACTTAGTACAAAATGAAACAAGTCAGAAAATATTGTCTATCAAAAGTGATCATGGAGGTGAATTCCAAAATGATGCTTTTGATAATTATTGTGAACAGAATGGCATTCATCACATGTATTCAGCCCCTAGGACACCACATCAAAATGGTGTAGTGGAAAGGAAAAATAGGTCTTTAGAGGAGTTAACTAGGACCATGCTGAAAGATTCAAATACTCCGAAGTATTTCTTGGCTGATGTGATTAACACTGCCACGCATGTTCTCAACAGGGTTTTGATTAGGCCAATACTTAGGAAAACTCCTTATGAGTTGTACAAGGGTAGAAAGCCTAATATTTGCTACTTTAGAGTGTTTGGTTGTAAGTGCTTTGTTTTGAACAATGGCAAAGAACACCTAGGCAAGTTTGATCCCAAGGCAGATGAGGGTATCTTTCTAGGGTATTCCCAAACTAGCAAAGCCTATAGAATCTATAACAAGAGAACAAAGAAAATAGAAGAATCTGTTCATGTGAAATTTGATGAACTTTTTAAAGAAAACTTGAACAACACTCCTTCTATTGTTGATGCTTCTTTGGATGAAGTTATAGAATCTGAACCTTTAGACCCAAAGGAACCTACACCTCCAACAAACAGTGACTGTGTTGAACCTCTTAGATTAGATGAGTTACATAAGGAGTGGAAGTTCAATAGAAACCATCCCATAGATAACTTCATAGGTGACATCTCAAAAGGAGTGGCAACTAGAAGGAACCTTAGACATTTTTGTAACCTTACAGCCTTTGTATCTCAGATTGAACCTAAAAACATTAAGGAAGCCTTACTAGATAGTGAGTGGATACTTGCTATGCAAGAGGAGTTAAACCAATTTGAGAGAAACAAGGTGTGGCAGCTAGTACCTAAACCAGAAAATAAGCACATCATAGGAACAAGATGGGTGTTTAGGAACAAACTAGATGAGAATGGTGTCATAACCAGAAACAACGCTAGATTAGTGGCCAAGGGTTACAATCAAGAAGAGGGAATAAATTTTGATGAAACCTATGCCCCTGTAGCTAGGTTAGAAGCCATTAGAATTCTACTTGCTTATGCATGTATAATGGACTTTAAGCTTTATCAAATGGATGTTAAAAGTGCCTTTCTCGATGGTGACATCCAAGAGGAAGTTTTTGTTAGCCAAACACCTGGTTTTGAAAATCCTGATTTTCCTAATCATGTGTACAAAGCTAACAAAAGCCCTCTATGGGTTGAAACAAGCTCCAAGAGCTTGGTATGAGAAGCTCAGCAATTTCCTTATTCAACAAAACTTTTTAAGAGGAAATGTTGACAAGACACTTTTCATAAAAACTAATGAAAATGACATCTTGCTGGTCCAAGTTTATGTTGATGACATAATCTTTGGATCTACAAACAACAAGTTGTGCAAAGATTTTGAAAACTTGATGAAAGGTCAATGATGGGTGAACTATCATATTTCTTGGGATTTCAAATTAACCAAAGCAAGCAAGGCATTTTCATTAGTCAAACAAAATATTGTAATGATTTGATAAAGAAATTCTCCTTTGATAACTTCAAGTCCATTGATACTCCAATGAGCCAAGGAAACCTTTTAGATAGAGATGAGATAGGCAAACCAGTGGATGTTACAAGGTATAGAGACATGATAGGATCATTGCTCTATCTCACAGCAAGCAGGCCTGACATTATGTTCAGTGTTTGCATGAGTGCGAGATACCAATCCAATCCTAAAGAGTCTCACCTTAGTGCAGTTAAGAGGATTTTCAGGTATTTAGTTGGAACTAGGAATCTCGGCTTATGGTATCCTAAGGGATCAACATGTTCTTTAGCTGGTTATTCGGATTCAAACTTTGCTGGATGCAAACTAGATAGGAAAAGTACCTCAGGTACTTGTCACTTACTAGGCATCATAGATCCTAGTGAGATCTGATTTATGTGTCTAATCGACTGGTTAAATCAATTATCCTATGGATACACAGGAAAATGTCTCTATAAAATCGATTGCCCAAGCCGATTTGACCCATAATATGTCTATTTTCTCAAATTAGACACTCGAAATCCATTTGGTAAGTCGATTTGTAATTTCCAGGAAGCTTCAGATGCTTTTACTTTCCCATGTCAATCGATTATGGAATTTGACTGACCTCTTGAAATAGTGGTTAAAGAATCGATGTGGAAAATCGATTAGTTTGGCCCAAGACTTCAAACTTGAAGAATTCCTCCAGACTCTGTCTCGAAGTCGATTTGGGAAATCGATTGTTTTAAATATGTTTGAGATCTACATTTAAAGGATCGATTTGGGTAATCGATGCTGAGATAAGTTCCCTTCTGAACTGATATGAAAGATTTCTGAGAAAACTCGAAATGGATTCGGGTAATCGATTTTTTGAACTTGATTGAGAGTTTTCACTCAAAAGAATCGATTTGGGAAATCGATGCTGAGATGGGTGCCTGTCTGGACTGTTTTGAACGTCTTTGAACTGATACGAAATCGATTGTAACAATCGATTAAGTAACTATGAAAATCGATTAGGGTAATCGACCATCATTATGATCGTTACTGCTTTTTACTAGCCGTTACGCCTCAGATTTTTCATCTTCCCCAGCAACGGTAACTAAATCGATTTGACCAATCGATTTACATACCCAACAGTATAAAAGGAACAATTGCAATCTAACCCTAACATCGATTTCTTCATTATTCCAGCATCCTAACCTCTACAAATCACTGCCTTTTCTCTGTTTTAATCCATACCAACTTCCATCTTACTAATACTATCTCAGATTCATTCTCTAAATCACTCACAATGGCAAGAGTCAAAAGAACTTCACCATCTACTCCTTCTCCGTCACCTCCGCCTACTCTTTCCAAACGCAGCAAGAGATAAAGGAAAATGCATTGCAATAGAGCAAGGAAAATCTAAGAAACAGAAAGAACCACCAACGGAGAAACTGTTAGCTGATGCGATACAGGAAATATCGCAAAAGAAAAAGAAGAAAAAGAATGCTTCTTCGACACCACAGAAGAAGACAACTCCAAAGAAGAAAACGACACCACAACCGAAAGCAGCATCTGCCCAGAACAAACCAGCTGAGGAGTTTAAGCTGCCGCCTGCTTTCGTGAAGAGGAAGATTCACGAAGCTCGTATACTAGACTTCACTTACTTCGACAATGATGGTTTTACTTTTCAAAACCATCTTCGATTTAATGGGTTGGAAGACTTCCTATCCTGCTCACTCGACTCATATCCCAACTTGATTCGAGCCTTCTATTCTACATTCAAGACAACAGATACTGGTTTCAAAGCAACGGGAAAGGAAAGAAAATTTTCATGTCTTATGAGGAGCTCTTGAACCTATCGGGACTACCTTATCATGGAAACTCAGTCGATGGCAGCTCTGAAGTCGACACAGCAGATGAAGGCCGGGAAGCTACCTTAGAGAGGCAAATAGCAGTCCAAGACATGATGGTTGATGGGTTTGTCGAGTCAGTCTCACTCCCAATCGGCCAAATGAAGGTCCAACACCGGATGCTGATGTATGCTCTCACAAGGATGCTTGTCCCAAGGTCCGGAAATCACGTTGTTGTCCAACGGTTGGACATCATGCTGATGTGGGGTCTGTGCAAAGAGCTCAAGATGAGCTGGGCATGGATTGTACTGAGACATATGACGGAAGCTGCACAGGGAAAGCTTCTACTTCCCTACCCCCAGCTGATCACGAAGATTCTTGAACATTTCAAGGTATCGTTCAAGGGTGAAGAAATGTCCAAGACCACTCTTACATTTGGTGAATCCATCTTGAACCAAATGCAGCTGCGCAGAGTGAACGACATTTGGAAGCGACCTCAAAACAATGCTGAACAAGCTCAGCAAAATACTGGACCACCAGCTGCTGAGTCAGTTCCAGCAAGTTCTGAAGTGCTTGCCAAACTGCTGGAATTCATGGCAGCACAGGAAGCTCACAACGCCAAGGTGGAAATGTCAAATTCAAGAATGGAGGCTGCAATGCAAAAGCTTCAATCCGACCTGAACCTGGTTGCACAGGATGTGGCAGCAATCCAGGAACATCTAGGCATTAAATTGTCTTTCAGTGATGTTGCTGAGATTGGAAGACAAGCAACTGAAGAACCACTTCCGACACACTTAAACGATGTTGAACCTCATGTTGAGGAGACACCTGCTGAGGGTAATACAACGGTCTCAGCCTCTTCCCTAGATAATAATGAGGGCCAGCCAACTCTAGATGTTTAGGATTTTAGTTCTTAATTGTTTAGCATTTTATTCTGCCATTTCTATGTAATGTTTTAGTTGGATGTACCTTTTTGGTGAATGAATATAAAAAGTTGAGTTTATGATCAAATTGTCTGTTGCATTTTATCTTAATGATCTCTATTATGTGCCATAATCCATTTCTTTAATTGCTCTGATACAATTTGGTTTACAAACTGCTCTTGTTACTAATCTGTTCTGATTTCAGTGGATAACAGTATTCAGTTTTGCTACCAACATAGGGGGAGCAAACTTCTACGTCTTCTCTCCTTTACCTCTTTTTGACTTAACTGACAAAGGGGGATAAAAATTTATAACTTGCATTTATATTAACTCTGATCTATATTAACTCTGATACTTCTTTTTGATCTGATACTGTTACATATACTTGAGTTATGGTCTGATATTGTTAGACAAATTGATATGATATTGATTGATCTGATACCATATTGACTGATCTGATACTAGTGCATTTTGCAAATTACTCTGATATGATCTGTTTTGATTTTTAGCTCTAACCCTGATTCCATTGTATGAAAAGCATGACTGCTCATATTTAGGGGGAGCTTCTCTATACTGTTGTAACTACAATGACTCTCGTTGAAATGTTTCTCAAGTTAAAAATTGCATGTTTGACACTTAATTCAAAAAGGGGGAGATTGTTAGACATAAGTCTATTTTTGATATTATTAACAAACATACATCATGAAATAAATCTGACATTGTGAACTGAGAAAAATTTCAGGAACAATGACTCAACCCTACAAACTTGAGACAATAGCTTGGAACTCAAGAAATCAACAAAAGTTGGAAGATTCATTAAGCAAATCGATTAGTAAAATCGATTTTGTAATAGGGTTGTATGTAATTGTGAATTTAGTAAACGAGCAGTCGATTAGGCAAATCGATGTGCACATTTAATGGAAATTAAGGTTGCAAGTCAGTGGCATACTGTTTTGTGGCCTAATCGATTTGGCAAATCGATTGTTCGTATCACAGGTCTAAACTGATTGTCTAAAATCGGTTAGACACATCGATTGGCCATTTTATTGAAAATAATTGTTCAAGTCAGTGGCATACTGATTTGTGGCCTAATCGATGTGGATTGTTAAAGTCGATTAACACAATCGATTGTGAGAGTTACATAACCAAGTCAATGTTTCACAAATCGGTTGGGCAAATCGATTTCCTAAAAAATTTTTTTAAAATAATCTTGGTCTGGGACATACATAATCGATTAGCACAATCCATTAATATTATTCTTTTGAAATAAGTTTGGCATCAATCGACTTGGTAAATTGATTGAATGAACCAACTGATGAAATGTTCTTCAGACTTAAGTCCAAAATCGATTAAACACATTGATTACCTTGATTTAAGCCAACTCTCTGTAACTAGTCAAATCGGTTAGGCAAATCGATTTGTGAAAATCACCGTGTTTCTGTAACCAATGAAATCGATTGACTAAAGCGATTGGTACAAAAGTTTTAGAAACAGAGATGACTTAAGGACTATGTGAAGGTTTGAATCGAATGAGCCAATCGATGGTTTTGATCTCGTTGTTGGAACAAAACTTTTCAAATCGATTAGGCACATCGATTCAAATATGAACATTCATCCAAGTCTGAAGAACTCATTTAAAATAATCGATTAGCTTATGCAGTTTCAAGATTCAAGAAAAACAAGATTCGCGAAATCGATTTAGTAAATCGATTAGTATGCTTTATAACTTTAATGAATTGATTGATTAAATTGATTCATGTGTTGTTTTTCCTAAAACTATATAAACTGCTTTCACTCTCTTCTTCTTATATGATACTCATAACAATTCATAACAACAAGATACAAACACATGAAACACATACACCATATACCACTGTAATAACTTGTATACATCATATGCCAATAACTTTCTCACACTGATATGACTTTTGAACATCTTTTTCAGCCATGAACAATCTACATTTGTGATCAATAAGGATTGAAAAAGACTGAAGAGAGAAAGACTGCTTTGAGAAGAAGAAAATTCAAGATCATTTCTGTAACCAAACTACGTTGAGAAAATCCAGTTGCTACTGGTGGTGTTCTTTCGGGTTGAGGGCTGTCAACAAGAAGACACTTGACTGGATTCTTGGTAGAGTTTATGGGATTTAAACTCGGGAATTCTGGGAGGGAAAGATAGAATAGGGAGAATAGTTTAAGATTAAGGCGAGGCGCTGTGTAAAATCTGTAAACTGATTCTTAGAAGTTCTATTGGAAAGGCTAAGATCAAGTTCAATCTTAGGACTGGACGTAGGCCGTCACAAGGCGGCTGAACTAGTATAAAAATCTACGTACACTTTTCTTTCCCTTATCTCGTTTAAATTTATGCAATTATTATGTTTTTGATTTTGATTTAATGCATGATTAACATTCTGTATTAAGTGGTTTTACATGATTAATTGTCTTAGCATGATTGCATGAAAATCAACATCTTGAATAATAATTGTTTCTGATGCATTTCTCCATACAAACAATAATTGATATTGTTTAATGATCATTAGGATTGATTATTAGGGACCTTGTTTAATCTTGTGTTTAGTAAATTTTCAAATTTATTAAACTGCTGCGCATATTGTTAGAATAGGCATTATTCTACATTTTTACTATAAAACTGAGGTCATACACACCATCAAAAGTGTTTTGCAACATTCATATCATTTAATATGGTTTTGGCCATTTCTTGGAGTGATCTATTCTTTCTTTCTACAACTTCATTTTGTAGGGGTGTGTTAAGAAAGGAGAAGTTTTGAGAGATTCCATTCTCATCACAAAAAATTTCAAAGAACTTGTTTTCAAATTCTCCTCCATGATCACTTCTAATTGTTACAATCTTAAGACCATTTCCATTCATTATTTGTTTGCAAACTCTGATAAACACTTAGTGGGATTCATCCTTACTTCTTAAGAATTTTGCCCATATCCACCTAGTGTAATCATCTACTATAACAAAGCCATATTTCTTTCCACTTAGAGAGGTTGTTTTTACTGGCCCAAAGTGGTCTATATGTAAGAGCTCAAGGGGTTTTGAGGTAGAGACTAAGTTCTTAAGGGAAAATGAGTTTTTTAGTTTGTTTTCCCTTTTGACAAGCTTCACACAGAATTTTAGTTTTGTAACTAAACTTGGGTCGACCTCTAACTAGTTGAAGTTTATTCAGTTTTAAAATTAATCTTAGATCTACATGACCTAATCTTTTGTGCCAAATTAGTTATTCTTTATTTACTAACGTAAGATAATTTGGTTCTCAGGTACCCAAATTTGGTTGTGTCCTGATTTGTTAGTTTTGAAAGATTTTTTTCTTTCCTTGTATTTAACATGGGACAAGATAATTTGGAGTGACCTTTCTTCGAGCAAACAATACACAAGATATCAGAGGAAATATGTTTAGGTTCAATTATAGTTTCTTCAAATCCTATACCTCTTTCACCAATTCTACTAACTCCATAAATCATAAAAGCATATTTTCTTCTTTCAATTGATGTTGAACTATGATTTCTTTTAGAGTTATATTTTTAACCTTAAGTTTAGAAATATCAATTTTAAAATTTGCAATCTTTGTTTTATGTTTAGTAATATCACTTTTCAGAGTTGCATTTTCTATTTTAAATTTAACACTTTGGTTCTTTAAAGCATTAAATTTTTTAGTTAGATTTGTAGTTTCCTTCATAAGTGTTTTTAGTTTTTAAGACCATTTGTGGATATGGCAATGTAACTCTCAGAGAAGGTAACATTATTTAGACTGTATATTAAAGTAATAAACTATGTGGTAGAAATAACCTATCAAAATTGTAGATCAAACAGAGCGAGTTTGCTACACACGTGTTACCACCACAAGAACCAAACCCTTTTTGGATTGCTTGGAATATCTTTGGGGAAATTTTTTCTTTCTATTGTGCCACATCTTTTGAATTTTTTTAGATATGAAAGCAATCTCCTCTTCCTCTGAGTTCAGATTCTGGTCATTTGAATCATTATCCTCTAATTTTGATGTTGCCTTTAGAACCTTCTTCTGCTTGGATTTCAGGCCAAAGTCTTGTTCTTCTTCTTGGGCTCATCTTCTTAAAGCTCAATTTTATGTGATAAGAAAGAGCTGATTAATTCTTCCTGCTTAAATTACAACGCACCTGACCCTCCAAGTCAGTCTTCTCCTAACAACCTAACAACCCCAGATTGTAGAAGAAACTAAACAACTATCAAATTGGATACAAAAGATTGAAACTTGAGTAGTTGCTTCTAAAAAGCTGATAATAATAATAACTCTCACACTATAAGAAAGGAACACTCATAAAATATTTCTAACTTGAACAAATATTTCTCTCTTTGAACTCTAAGACCATTCTTTTTTGTTTTTCGACGATTTTCTTCTTCAATCTTGAGTATCTATTTATAGTTAAAATTTGAGCTTCTATTTATTCCTTTTTTAATTATGAATTGTATTTTGTTAAGATTGTGTTTGTAAATTCTTCAAATTGATTATGTTTCTTTTTTGTTTAGATTGAGATTGTACATTCTTCAGATTGATTTTGTTCATAATTTGTTAAGATTGCGTTTGTAAATTCTTCAGATTGATTTGTTCAGATTTTATTGTAGATAAATCTTGACCAAATCTTCTACAAATCTTGATCATATCTTCTTTCATACTCTTTGAAGTCAAATATATTTTTCTTATAAAATACTTGTGTTATCATAAAAACTCTAAATAAATGTGCTTTTGCACTCTTTTCATTCACCATGGTTTTTAATGAGGCAGTTTTCGTAGAGAGGATGTTGTACTCTTTTCCCTTCACTAGGATGTTTTTGTAAACAGTTTTTGCTAGTAAGATTTTCATGAGGCAAATCGTTAATGAACATCCAAGGGGGAGTATAATGAATATACTTAATGGATGTCCATTCTTTTGTCTTTAGATTCCCTTAACTCCTATTAGTAAGTGAGTTTAGTAATTGCTAACAATATTAGTGGTCTTTGAGATGACCATTCACTTACTTATATGTGTCCTATAAATATGACTCATTTTGTATTGTAAATATATATTAGAGAATAGAATAATACAAAACTCTCATATATCATTTTTGCTCTTTTTCTTTTAGTTTAATTTAAATAATAGGGACTAAAAACTGTAAATCTTTTATCAAAATTAAAAACAAAATTTTAAAATTTTATAAGAACTAAAAACTTATTTAACTACGTCATGATAAGTTGAATGAAGTGTTAAAATTTCCAATATGTCTTAAAAAAACGAATTTAACAGGTCAATTATTTTGTAGACAACAAAAGACATAGCAAAAGAAAAGAAAGTTTTACATGTATTCCTAATGGAGGGAACTTAAGTATGAAGTTCTACACCGTTTAAGAAATTCACTTCTAAGTATTGCTTTATCTGTCCCAACATAGATAATTCATTTGCAAAATAAATTTATCTTAAAATAGTTGGGAAAAACCAGAGATAGTTAAATATAACTATCTCAATAATGCAAAATATTTTTCTCCACCTGCGTAGGTAAATGACCAAATAGAAAATTTAATTCCATAGAATAATAATAATTGGCAGAAAATTAAATATGAGGCAAACATAGATTTCTAGCGTGGAATACATCCCTCAAATTGAGAGGATAAAAACCACAGGACTTAGTCCAGTAAAAACTTCTACTAAAATAATTAATAGATATACTAGAGTTTTCCTAATAACAATAGGGAATATCAATCAACAATAACAACCTTATAACAAACTTCCACTATAGTGGATATGGCAAAGTAACTCTCAGAGAAGGTAACATTATTTAGACTGTATATTAAAGTAATAAACTATGCGGTAGAAATAACCTATCAAAATTGTAGATCAAACAGAGCGAGTTTGCTACACACGTGTTACCACCACAAGAACCAAACCCTTTTCTCTTATTTGTTTTGCCGTGCTTGCTTTTTCTTTCTTTTTCGGCACTGTTCTCATCCTTCTTCTTAGGAATTTCTAAATCCCTTTTATTTTCTTCACGTGGGCCTAGCCCAATAATACTATATATTCTCCTTTTATTATTTTAATAATAATAATAACAATATTAAAAAAATTTGATGGGTTCCACTTGGAGAGTGAGCCCACCCAACAAATCATCCCCTCACAAATAAAGTGAGAAGGTATTGCTCAACCATACCAGCTTTCTTTCTACAACATATCATATTCGGCACATGCAAGATCTTCGTTATTATATTTGAACCATTCTCATCAGTATGAATTTTCTCTATTAAAAATGACTTCATTTCTATTGCATCTTGTATCAAATGATACCACACTTCAATATGCTTCAACTTTGCATGAAAAGTCCGATTCTTACTTAGATGGATCACACTCTTGTTAGAAATATGTTCGTTTTTGATATTATTGACAAACATACATCTTGAAATAAATCTGACATTGTGAACTGAGAAAAATTTCAGGAACAACAACTCAATCCTACAAACTTGAGACAATTGCTTGGAACACAAGAAATCAACAAAAGCTTGCAGATTCATAAGCAAATCGATTAGTAAAATCGATTCTGTAATAGGGTTGAATGATATTATCTAGTCTGGGATTAATCAATCGATGGGAAAAATCAATTTGCACATTCTATGAAAAATCAAACAGGCTATCAATCGATTAGGCAAATCGATTGGTACACTTATTAGAAAATAAATTGTGCAAGTCAGAGAGCTAGTTTGCCACCAATCGATTAGGCAGATCGATTGTTTAAATCACCAGGACTGACCTGATTGCTTACATCGATTAGACAAATCGATTGGTATACATTTACTGAAATTAAAATGCGCAAGTCAGTAGCATGCCTTGCAAGCTAATCGATTTGGAAAATCGATTAATCCAATCACTTCTTTATTTTTGTTTGTCTACATCGATTGACACAATCGAGTGTGAATGTCCTAGAGCCAAACCAATGATTACTAAATCGATTAGGCAAATCGATTTACTAAAATAAGTTTCAAAATAACCTTGGTCTGGAACATACACAGTCGATTAGCACAATCTACTATTTTATTTTAGTTGAATTAAGTTTGGCATCAATCGACGTGGTAAATTGATTGAACGAGCAAACTGCTGAAATAAGCTTCAGACTTAAGTTTACAATCGGTTAGGCAAATCGATTTTTGAAAATCACTGTGTCCCTGGAACCAGTGTAATCGATTGACTAAAGCGATTGGTGCAAAAAGTTTTAGAAACAGAGATGACTGAATTGGTTGAATCGATCAAGTACATCGATTGTTTTGATCTCGTTGTTGGAACAAAACACGCCAAGTCGATAATGAACATCGATTCAATTAAGTACATTCATCCAAGTCTGAAGAACTCAGTTAAAATAATCGATTAGTTAAATCGATTAGTGTAAGCAGTTTCAAGATTCAAGAAAAACAAGATTCACGAAATCGATTGGTTATATCGATTAGTGTGCTTTATAACTTTAATGAATTGATTTGCCAAATCGATTCATACGTTGTTTTTCCAGAAACTATATAAACTTCTTTCACACACTTCTTCTCATAACAATACACACAACAATAATAATTCCAATACTGAATTTACCACTAACTCTTTCTCAACTGACATTACTTTGAACATCTTTTTCAGCCATGAACAATCAACGTTTGTGATCAATGAGGATTGAAAAAGACTGAATTGAGAAAGACTACTTTGAGAAGATTGAAGATCAAGAACTTTGTAAAATTGATCTGTTTCATTTCTGTAAACATTTTTTTTTGTAACCAAATTACTTTGAGAAAATCCAGTTTTTACTGGTGGTGTTCTTCGAGGTTGAGGGCTGTCAACAAGAAGACGCTTGACTGAATTCTTGGTCAAGTTTATGGGACTTAAACTTGGGAATTCAGGGAGGGAAAGATAGAACAGGGAGAATAGTTTAAGATTGGTGGGAGGCGCTGTGTAAAAATATGTAAACTGATTCTAAGAAGTTCTATTGGACATGCTAAGATCTAGTTGGATCTTGGGACTGGATGTAGGTCGTCAAGGGACGGCTGAACCAGTATAAAAATCTGCGTACACTCTTCTTTCCCTTATCTCGTTTAAATTTCTGCAATTATTACGTTTATGATATTGATTGAATGCATGATAAAGATTCTATGTTAAGTGAAGTTGTATGATTAATTGTCTTAACATAATTGCATGAAAATCAACATCTTGGCTATTAATTGTTTTCTATTGCATTACCCCATATATATCTTGATCCATACAGTTTGACATTCATTAGAACTGTTTATTAGGGACCTTATTCATTCTTGTGTTTAGTAAATTTCGAATTTATTAAACTATTGCGCATATTGTTAGAATAGACATTATTCTACATAAATCTTCTGCAAATCAGAGGTCTTATCCCCCATCAATTGGCATCAAGAGCCTGCCTTTTTTTAAAAGAGTTGTTTTTCTCAAAAAGGATCATGACTTCTGATTTCTTAGGAGAAGGTGCATCATTAGCTAGGCCTCCTGCTTTTAACAGAGCCGCATACATGTATTGGAAACAACACATGTTAATTTTTCTTGAAGCTAGTGGTATTGACATTCTAGATGCTGTAGAAAATGGACCATTTGTGCCAACCATAGCAGGTACAGGTGAATCAGCAATCCTGAAGCCTAAAAGTTATTGGACTGAAGATGACAAAAAGAAAGTTGGGTACAACGCCAAAGCCAAAAATATTATCACTGCAGCCTTGAGTCATGATGAATTCTTCAGAGTCTCAAATTGCAAAACAGCAAAACAGATGTGGGACACACTTCAGCAGACGCATGAAGGAACCACAAACGTAAAGAGAGCTCGGATAAATACCCTCATGCATGAATACGAATTGTTTAGCATGAAGAAAGAAGAATCAGTGAACGACATGCAGACTCGGTTTACACACATAGTCAACAACCTAAATGCATTAGGCAAGGAGATTGATAATGATCAGCAAATCAGCAAGGTAATGAGGTGTTTGACTAGGGAATGGCAACCAAAAATCACTGCCATTGTAGAATCGAATGATCTAGGAAGCATGACAATAGCTACATTGCTTGGAAAACTAAGGGAGCATGAAATGGAACTACATAGACTCAATGAAGCTGAGCAAGGTGACAGAAAACGAAAAGGATTGTCGTTGAAAGCCCAAACACAGCAGTCTAAATCTGAACATGAGAGCAGTTCAGATGAATCAAGCAGTGAAGATGATGAGGAACCTGAACTTGGATTACATGTCAAGAAGTTTAAGAAATTTCTAAAAAAGAAAGACAGAAAATTCAGAAAACAATCCAGCTCAAAGAACAATGACAGTAAGACAATCACATGTTATGAGTGTGGAAAAATTGGTCATATCAAGGCTGATTGTTACAAGCTGCAGAACAAAAACAGAAATTCTAAGACCAAAGGCAAGGAACCAGCTCAGAAAAACAGAAAAGCATATATTGCACGGAATGACAATGAAGAATCCTCCACATCTTCAGAAACTGAAGAAGCAAATTTGTGCTTCATGGCTAATACGGATTCTGAATCAGAAAGTGAGGTAAGTTCTCAATATAATCCTTCTTTTGATGAACTGCAAGATGCATTTAATGAACTGCATGATGAATATGTTAAATATGTTAGTCAGTTAGTTAGTACTAAGAAAATGTTTGAATAACAATGTATGTTGCATGATCAAATGAAAACTGATTATAGGAAGATTGAGGACTTGTGTGAACAATTGAAAAAGGACTCACATGATAAATCTGCCAAATGCATTGAGCTTGAAAATTCTGTTGCATTATTGAAATCTGATTTATTGAAACTCTCTAGTAGCAAGGATAAACTGAATGATATTCTTAGCAACCAGAGAAATGTCAACATAAAATCTGGACTTGGTTTTAAACAGAATATGCATGCTAATCAGAAAAAGACTAAATATGGCATAGGATATGGTAATGTTAACAATAACCAGAATTTGTGAAACCTAGCCACTTGCATAATGTCTTTGTCAAACCAAAACAGTATGCATCCTCTACTGTTACTTGTCATTTTTGTTGTAGATAAGGTCATTTTGTTTACAATTGCAAATTAAAAACACTAGCAAATAGAGGATGCAAACAGATTTGGAAAATCAAGACAAAAGATGTTGAAACTAACCCCCCAAGACCCAATTTAAATTGGGGACCTAAATTGAATTTCTAATTTTATTACAGGTATGCTTGGGATCCACTAAACACCAATGGTATCTTGATAGTGGATGCTCAAAGCATACGACAGGGGACAAGTCAATGTTTCTGTCCCTGAATCTAAAAGAAGGTGGATTTGTAAAGTACGACGATAATAACAAAGGCAAGATATGCGGTGAAGGTAACATTGGCAGCGAATCAACTGCAATAATTAAAAATGTCTTATATGTGGAAGGGCTGAAACATAACCTTCTAAGTATAAGTCAGCTATCTGACAATGGTTTTCAAGTAAGCTTTGCACCACTCAGTTGCATAATTGAAAACAAGCATGATAAGAGTATGAAATTGGTAGGTGATAGAGTTAATAACATTTATATGCTAGATTTGACTACTATGCCTGCTAATTCTGTTTGTTGCTTATTATCAAATGTTGATGAAACATGGTTATGGCATAATCGCATTGCACATATTCACATTGATCATTTGAATAGACTTGTTAGCAAGCAGTTAGTCATAGGTCTTCCCAATAGAAAGGTTTCTAAGGATAGGCTGTGGGATTCTTGTGAGAAAAGTAAGCTTGTAAAGTCTTCTTTTCCCCCAATAGATATGGTCAAAACCAATAGGGTTTTGCAACTTATCCACATTGATTTGTTTGTACCATCCCAAGTAAGAAGTTTGGAGGTAACCTGTATGGATTAGTGTTAATTGATGACTATTCTAGATTCACATGGACTTATTTTCTGACTCATAAAAGTGAAGCATTTTCTGTTTTCAAAAAGTTTGCAAACTTAGTTCAAAATGAAACAAGTCAGAAAATTATGTCTATCAAAAGTGATCATGGAGGTGAATTCCAAAATGATTATTTTGATTCTTACTGTGAAGAGAATGGCATTCATCATATGTATTCAGCCCCTAGGATACCACAACAAAATGGTGTAGTGGAGAGGAAGAATAGGTCTTTAGAGGAGTTAGCTAGGACCATGTTGAAAGATTCAAATACTCCCAAGTATTTCTGGGCTGATGCAATTAACACTGCCACACATGTTGTCAATAGGGTTTTGATTAGGCCAATACTTAGGAAAACTCCTTATGAGTTGTACAAGGGTAGAAAGCCTAATATTTCCTACTTTAGAGTGTTTGGTTGTAAGTGCTTTGTTTTGAACAATGGCAAAGAACACCTAGGCAAGTTTGATCCCAAGGCAGATGAGGGTATCTTTCTAGGTTATTCCCAAACTAGCAAAGCTTATAGAATCTATAACAAGAGAACAAAGACAATAGAAGAATCAGTTCATGTGAAATTTGATGAACCTTTTAAAGAAAACTTGAACAAAAATCCTTCTATTGTTGATGCTTCTCTGGATGAAGTTATAGAATCTGAACCTTTACACCCAAAAGAACCTACACCTCCAACAAATAGTGACTGTGTTGAACCTATTAGATTAGATGAGTTACCTAAGGAGTGGAAGTTCAATAGAAACCATCCTATAGATAACATCATAGGTGACATCTCAAAAGGAGTGGCAACTAGAAGGAACCTTAGACACTTTTGTAACCTTACAACCTTTGTATCTCAGATTGAGCCTAAAAACATTAAGGAAGCCTTGCAAGATAGTGAGTGGATACTTGCTATGCAAGAGGAGTTGAACCAATTTGAGAGGAACAAAGTGTGGCAGCTAGTACCTAAACCAGAAAACCAGCACATCATAGGAACTAGGTGGGTGTTTAGGAACAAGCTAGATGAGAATGGTGTCATAACTAGAAACAAAGCTAGGTTAGTGGCCAAGGGTTACAACCAAGAGGAGGGTATAGACTTCGACGAAACCTATGCCCCTGTAGCTAGGTTAGAGGCTATTAGGATACTCCTTGCTTATGCTAGTATCATGGACTTTAGGCTATTCCAAATGGATGTTAAAAGTGCTTTTTTAAATGGTGACATCCATGAAGTGGTGTATGTTAGCCAAACACCTGGATTTGAGAATCCAGATTTTCCTAACCATGTGTTTAAGCTAACAAAGGCCCTTTATGGTTTGAAACAAGCTCCAAGAGCTTGGTATGAAAAGCTAAGCAATTTCCTCATTCAACAAAACTTTTTAAGAGGAAATGTGGATAAAACTCTTTTCATCCAAACTAATGGAAAAGATATCTTGCTGGTCCAAATTTATGTGGATGACATAATATTTGGATCAACAAATGACAAATTGTGCAAAAATTTTGAAAATATAATGAAATGTCAATTTGAAATGTCTATGATGGGTGAACTATCATACTTTTTGGGATTTCAAATTAACAAATCTAAGCAAGGTATCTTTATTAGTCAAACAAAATATTGCACTGATTTGTTAAAGAAGTTTGGTTTTAATAATCTCAAGTCCATAGGTACTCCAATGAGCCACGAAAATATTCTAGATAGAGATGAATTAGGAAAACCAGTGGATGTTACTAGGTATAGAGGCATGATAGGATCATTGCTCTATCTCACAGCAAGCAGGCCTGACATTATGTTCAGTGTTTGCATGTGTGCGAGATATCAATCCAATCCTAAAGAGTCTCACCTTAGTGCAGTTAAGAGGATTTTCAGGTATTTAGTTGGGACTATGAGCCTTGGATTGTGGTATCCTAAGGGATAAACTTGTTCTTTGGTTGGTTATTCAGATTCAGATTTTGCTGGATGCAAACTAGATAGGAAAAGTACCTTAGGTACTTGTCATTTGCTAGGTAATTCACTTGTATCCTGGTTCAGCAAGAAACAAACCAGTATTGCTTTGTCAACAGCTAAAGCTGAGTACATTGCAGCTGGAAGTTGTTGTGCCCAGATCATGTGGATGAAACAGCATTTGTTAGATTTTGGTGTGGACTTAGGAACTGTTCCCATCTTGTGCGACCACACAAGTGCGATCAGTATCACTAAGAACCCAGTTATGCATTCCCGGACCAAACATATCGAAATTCGGCATCATTTCATCCGAGATCAGTTTTAGTGTGGGAACATCAAGTTAGAGTACGTCAACACAACTGAGCAGTTAGCATACATCTTCACCAAAGCTCTGCCAAAGGATAGCTTCCAGTACATTAGGATGAAACTGGGCATATTAGATCCTAGTTAGATCTGAGTTATGTATCTAATCGACTGGGCAAATCGACTATCCTGTGGATACACAGGAAAGTGTCTTTATAAAATCGATTGTCCTAGTCGACTTGACCCATAATATGTCTATTTTCTCAAGTTTTTCACACGAAATCGATTTGGAAGATTGATTTGACATTTCCAGGAAGCTTTAGATGTTCTTACTTTCCCAGTTCAATCGATTATGGAATTCGACTGACTTCATGTTATAATGGTTAAAGAATCGATATGGAAAATCGATTAGTTTAGACCCAGACTTCAAAATTGAAGAATTCCTCCTGACTCTGCCTCGAATTCGATTTGGAAAATCGATTGTTTTAAACTTGTTTGAAATCTTCATTCAAAATAATCGATTTGGATAATCGATGCTGATACAACTTAAGTTCTGGACTGATATGAAAGTTGTCTAAATGTGATCGAAATCGATTTGGGAAATCGATTGTCAAAATTGGTTTGCAATTTTCATTTAAAAGATCTATTGGAGTAATCGATGCTGTGACGAGTTAACTTCTGAACTGATATGAAAGATCTCTAAGCAAATTTGAATTCGATTTGGGTAATCGATTAGCTGAACTGTATTGAAAGTCTCACTTAAAGAATCGATTTGGAAAATCGATGCTGAGATGGATTCCTGTCTAATCTGTTATTTGAAGTTTCTAAACTGATACGAAATCGATCTAGGAAATCGATTAGGTAACTATGGACATCGATTTGGGTAATCGACTGACTTTATTACCGTTACAAGTTTTTACTAGCCGTTACACACCCGTTCTTTGATCTTCCCCAGCAACGGTAACTAAATTGATTGGACCAATCGATTTGCTTACCCAGCAATATAAAAGGAACAGTTGCAATCGAACCAAAACATCGATTTCTCATTACTCATTCATCCTAACCTCTGCAAAACTCAACTTTTCCCTCTGTTTTGATCCATTCTAGCTATAATCTTACTCATACAACTTCAGATTTCTTCTAAAATCAATCCAAAATGGCTAGAGTGAAGAGAACCTCTCCCTCTACTCCCTCAACCTCATCTTCTTCAAGTATCCCATCTCCTCCACCCACTCTTTCTAAAAGAGTACCCATTCCTACTCATAACATTGCAGCACAAGACAAAGGCAAAAGTGTTGCAGTAGATCAAGGAAAAACGAAGAAAAGGAAAGAGCACCCAACTGAGAAGTTGATGGCGGATGCAATGAAGGATGTATCACAGAAGAAGAAGAAGAAGAAGAAGAAGAAAAAGAGTGCTTCTTCAACTCCACAGAAGAAGACCACACCTCAGAAGAAATCAACTCCACAACAAAAAACTCCCACGCAGCAAAACAAGCCAGCTGAGGAATTCAAGCTTCCTCCAGCATTCATCAAAAGGAAAATACACGAAGCTCGTGTATTGGACTTCAACTATTTCGATAGTGATGGTTTTTCGTTTCAAAACCATCTCCGGTTCCATGGCTTGGAAGACTTCTTGTCCTGCTCGCTTGATACTTATCCGAACTTGATTCGAGCATTCTATGCTACATTCAAGATGACGGATACAGGATTCAAAGCAACGGTGAAAGGGAAGAAGATCTCCATGACTTTTGAGGAGTTCTCGGGCTTGTCGGGACTTCCCTACCATGGCAAGTCAGTTGACGGCAGCACCGAAGCAGACACTGCAGATGAAAGATGGGAAGAGTCTCTGGAGAGACAAACAGCTGTGCAGGACCTGATGGTCGAAGGATTTGTGGAATCAGTTTCACTTCCAATCGGCCAGATGAAGGTTCAGCATCGGATGCTGATGTACGCGCTCACCAAAATGCTTGTCCCGCGTTCTAGAAATCATGCAGTTGTCCAATGGCTGGACATTGTGTTACTGTGGGGTCTTTGCAAAGAGCTCAAGATGAGCTGGGCATGGATCGTGCTTCGACACATGCAGGAAGCAGCGCAAGGAAAGCTGGTGCTTCCGTATCCACAGCTAATCACAAAAATTCTCACTCACTTCAAGGTAGTTGTGAAGGGTGAAGAATTGTCCAAGACCATTCTGACATTTGGTGAATCCATCGTGAACCAAATGCAGTTGCGCAAGGTGAATGGCGTTTGGGGACGACCTCAAGCGAATGCTGAACCAACCCAGCAAAGTGCTGAACCACCAGATGTTGAGTCAGTTTCAACAGGGTCCGAGGTGCTCTCCAAGTTGCTTGAGTTTATGGCAGCTCAAATGGCTCACAATGCCAAGATGGAGGCATTGAATGACATAATGGATGTTGCGATCCAGAAGATACAATCATATCAGAATCATATGGCACAAGATATAGCAGCAATTCAGGAACATCTGGGCATTAAGTTGTCCTTCAGCGATGTTGCTGAAAGCGGAAGACAAGCGGCTGAAGAACCAACTCCGACGCAGTTAGAGGTTGCTAAAACTCATGATGAGGAGACACCAGCTGAGGTTAATACAGCGGTCTCAGCCTCATCCCCAAATAATAACGAGGGCCAGCAAACTTTAGATGTTTAGGATTTTAGTTTTCTTAGTTGTTTTGTTTTCTGTTTTGCTCTATTCTATGTAATATTTCAATTGATTGTATGAATCTTTTTTTTTATGAATGAATTGAATAGATGAATTTATTGATCTTAGTGACTGTTGCATTTCATTTTGCATATTTCTAGTGCATGCCATAATCAGTTTCTGTTTATTGAAATGATACAAGTTTTTAAGTTAATACTCATACTGAATTTTCTGCTCTTGTTACTAATATGTTTTCAAGTTTCAATGAATAGCAGCATTTCAGCTTTCAGGTTTGCTACCAACACAAGGGGAGCAAACTTCTGATTATTCTCTCCTTTGCCTCTTTTTGACTTAATTAACAAAGGGGGAGAGAAATTTCTAACTTGCACTAACCTATGTTAGCAGCGTTTTAACCTATGTTAGCAGTGTTTGTTTTATATTTCATATGCTCTGATAGTTTTATATGTCCTGATATTTTTCTAACAGTTTTGATGCCAAAGGTATGTCTATGTTAACTCCAACCCTCATTTCACTATATGAAATGAATAGTACTCATATTTAGGGGGAGCTTTACTAGACTGTTATTTTTACATTGTCATTTGAAATGGTTCTCAAGTTAAAATTGCATGTTTGTCACTTAAATCAAAAAGGGGGAGATTGTTAGAAATATGTTCGTTTTTGATATTATTGACAAACATACATCTTGAAATAAATCTGACATTGTGAACTGAGAAAAATTTCAGGAACAACAACTCAATCCTACAAACTTGAGACAATTGCTTGGAACTCAAGAAATCAACAAAAGCTTGCAGATTCATAAGCAAATCCATTAGTAAAATCGATTCTGTAACAGGGTTCAATGATATTATCCAGTCTGGGATTAATCAATCGATGGGAAAAATCGATTTGCACATTCTATGAAAAATCAAACAGGCTATAGATCGATCAGGCAAATCGATTGGTACACTTATTAGAAAATAAATTGTGCAAGTCAGAGAGCTAGTTTGCCACCAATCGATTAGGCAGATCGATTGTTTAAATCACCAGGACTGACCTGATTGCTTACATCGATTAGACAAATCGATTGGTACATTTACTGAAATTAAAATGCGCAAGTCAGTAGCATGCCTTGCAAGCTAATCAATTTGGAAAATCGATTAATCCAATCACTTCTTTATTTTTGTTTGTCTACATCGATTGACACAATCGAGTGTGAATGTCCCAGAGCAAAACCAATGATTACTAAATCGGTTAGGCAAATCGATTTACGAAAATAAGTTTCAAAATAACCTTGGTCTGGAACATACACAGTCGATTAGCACAATCTACTATTTTATTTCAGTTGAATTAAGTTTGGCATCAATCGACGTGGTAAATCGATTGAACGAGCAAACTGCTGAAATAAGCTTCAGACTTAAGTTTACAATCGGTTAGGCAAATCGATTTTTGAAAATCACTGTGTCCCTGGAACCAGTGTAATCCATTGACTAAAGCGATTGGTGCAAAAAGTTTTAGAAACAGAGATGACTGAATTGGTTGAATCGATCAAGTACATCGATTGTTTTGATCTTGTTGTTGGAACAAAACACGCCAAGTCGATTATGAACATCGATTCAATTAAGTACATTCATCCAAGTTTGAAGAACTCAGTTAAAATAATAGATTCGTTAAATCGATTAGTGTAAGCAGTTTCAAGATTCAAGAAAAACAAGATTCGCGGAATCGATTGGTTATATCGATTAGTGTGCTTTATCACTTTAATGAATTAATTTGCCAAATCGATTCATACGTTGTTTTTCCAGAAACTATATAAACTTCTTTCACACACTTCTTATCATAACAATACACACAACAATAATAATTCCAATACTGAATTTACCACTAACTCTTTCTCAACTGACATTACTTTGAACATCTTTTAGAGCCATGAACAATCAACGTTTGTGATCAATGAGGATTGAAAAAGACTGAATTGAGAAAGATTGCTTTGAGAAGATTGAAGATCAAGAACTTTGTAAAATTGATCTGTTTCATTTCTGTAAACATTTTTTTTTTTTGTAACCAAATTACTTTGAGAAAATCTAGTTTTTACTGGTGGTGTTCTTCGAGGTTGAGGGTTGTCAACAAGAAGACGCTTGACTGAATTCTTGGTCAAGTTTATGGAAATTAAACTTGGGAATTCAGGGAGGGAAAGATAGAACAAGGAGAATAGTTTAAGATTGGTGCGAGGCGCTGTGTAAAAATCTGTAAACTGATTCTAAGAAGTTCTATTGGACATGCTAAGATCTAGTTGGATCTTGGGACTGGATGTAGGTCGTCAAGGGACGGCTGAACCAATATAAAAATCTGCGTACACTCTTCTTTCCCTTATCTCGTTTAAATTTCTACAATTATTACGTTTATGATATTGATTGAATGCATGATAAAGATTCTATGTTAAGTGAAGTTGTATGATTAATTGTCTTAACATAATTGCATGAAAATCAACATCTTGGCTATTAATTGTTTTCTGATGCATTACTCCATATATATCTTGATCCATACAGTTTGACATTCATTAGAACTGTTTATTAGGGACCTTATTCATTCTTGTGTTTAGTAAATTTCGAATTTATTAAACTGCTGCGCATATTTTTAGAATAGACATTATTCTACATAAATCTTCCGCAAATCAGAGGTCTTATCCCTCATCAACTCTGACTATCACATAATAACACAAACTTGTCTTATTTGAGGCCTAACTCATGTAGGAATTTATTTATCCACAAGTGTTCTTAAAAAGCTTCAGTTGTTGCAATGTATTTAGATTCAGTAATGGATAAAGCAACACACTTTCGTAACCTTGTTGCCAAGACACAACTCCTCTTACAAACATCATCATATAACTTGAAGTAGATTTTCTAGAATCAAGATCACCTGCCATATCTGAATCTGTGTAGCCATCCAACACAGGTTCACCACCTCCATATCATAAACACACTTTGGAAGTGCCTCTGAGGTATCTAAGAATCCACTTCATTGCATGCCAATGATCTTTACTAGGATTAGAGAGAAACACACTAACAACTCCAACTGCATGAGCAATATCTGGCCTTGTGCATACCATATCATACATCAAACTACAAACTACGGATGCATAAGGAACATGTTTGATCTCTTCTTTGTTTTTCTCACTTGTAGGACATTAATCAGGCAAATCGATTGGTACACTTATTAGAAAATATATTGTGCAAGTCAGAGAGCTAGTTTGCCACAAATCGATTAGGCAGATCGATTGCTTGAATAACCAGGACTGACCTGATTGCTTACATCGATTAGACAAATCGATTGGTACATTTACTGAAATTAAAATATTCAAGTCAGTAGCATGCCTTGCAAGCTAATCGATTTGGAAAATCGATTAATCCAATCACTTCTGTATTTTTTGTTTGTCTACATCGATTGACACAGTCGAGTGTGAATGTCCCAGAGCCAAACCAATGATTACTAAATCGGTTAGGCAAATCGATTTACTAAAATAAGTTTCAAAATAACCTTGGTCTGGAACATACAAAGTCGATTAGCACAATCTACTATTTTACTTCAGTTGAATTAAGTTTGGCATCAATCGACGTGGTAAATCGATTGAACGAGCAAACTGTTGAAATAAGCTTCAGACTTAAGTTTACAATCAGTTAGGCAAGTCGATTTGTGAAAAACATTGTGTCCTTAGAACCAGTGTAATCGATTAACTAAAGCGCTTGGTGCAAAAAGTTTTAGAAACATTGATGAGTGAATTGGTTGAATCGATCAAGTACATCGATTGTTTTGATCTCGTTGTTGGAACACAACACGCCAAGTCGATTATGAACATCGATTCAATTAAGTACATTCATCCAAGTCTGAAGAACTCAATTAAAATAATCGATTCGTTAAATCAATTAGTGTAAGCAGTTTCAAGATTCAAGAAAAACAAGATTCGCGAAATCGATTGGTTATATCGATTAGTGTGCTTTATAACTTTAATGAATTGATTTGCCAAATCGATTCGTACGTTGTTTTTCCAGAAACTATATAAACTGCTTTCACACACTTCTTCTAACACATACTCATAACAACCATAATAATTCCAATACAGAATTTTCACAACTGATGATAACAATCATTTACCACTAACTCTTTCTCAACTGACATTACTTTGAACATCTTTTTCAGCCATGAACAATCAACGTTTATGATCAATGAGGATTGAAAAATACTGAATTGAGAAAGACTACTTTGAGATGATTGAAGATCAAGAACTTTGTATAATTGATATGTTTCATTTTTGTAAACCATTTTGTTGTAACCAAATTACTTTGAGAAAATCCAGTTATTATTGGTGGTGTTCTTCGAGGTTGAGGGTTGTCAACAAGAAGACGCTTGACTGAATTCTTGGTCAAGTTTATGGGACTTAAACTTGGGAATTCAGGGAGGGAAAGATAGAACAGGGAGAATAGTTTAAGATTGGTGCGAGGCGTTGTGTAAAAATCTGTAAACTTATTCTAAGAAGTTCTATTGGACAGGCTAAGATCTAGTTGGATCTTGGGACTGGATGTAGGTTGTCACGAGACGGCTGAACCAATATAAAAATCTGCGTACACTTTTCTTTCCCTTATCTCGTTTAAATTTCTGCAATTATTACGTTTATGATATTGATTGAATGCATGATAAACATTCTATGTTAAGTGACGTTTTATGATTAATTGTCTTAACATAATTGCATGAAAATCAACATCTTGGATATTAATTGTTTTCTGATGCATTACTCCATATATATCTTGATCCATATAGTTTGACATTCATTAGAATTGTTTATTTAGGACCTTATTCATTCTTGTGTTTAGTAAATTTCGAATTTATTAAACTGTTGCGCATATTGTTACAATAGACATTATTCTGCATAAATCTTCCGCAAATCAGAGGTCTTATCCCCCGACAATCCACATATAACAAGAGAATAATACAATCACCTCAGAGAATTTCTTGATAAACACATAATGGTCAAAAGTAGTTTTACCATACCCATATTTCTCCATGAAATAATCAAACTTCTTGTACCATTGTCCAGGTGCTTGTTTGAGCTCATACAAGCTTTTCTTCAATTTACACACAAGCTGCTCTTTACCTTTTCCTTTGAAACCCTCTAGTTGCTCCATATACATCTCTTGCTCAAAATCTGCATGAAGGAATGCCGTTTTCACATCAAGTTTGTCAACACACTTTTGAAACTTTAGAAGAGTTCTTTAGAAGCTTCAATTGTTGCAATGTACATAGGTTCAGTAGTGGATAAAGCCACACACTTTTGTAACCTTGATTGCCATGGCACAGCTCCCCCTACAAACGTCATCATATAACTTGAAGTAGATTTTCTAGAATCAAGATCACCTGCCATATCTGAATCTGTGTAGCCAACCAACACAAGTTCACCACTTCCATAGCATAGACACACATTGGAAGTGCCTTTGTGGTATCTGAGAATCCACTTCACTACTTGCCAATGATCTTTACCAGGATTAAAGAGAAACCGACTGACAACACCAACAACATGATTTAGTATCGGGCCTTGTGCATACCATATCATACATCAAACTACCAATTGCGGATGCATAAGGAACTATCTTCATTTCTTCTTTCTCTTTCCCACTTGTAGGACATTGATCATAATTCAATTTAAAATGAGTAGCAAGTGGAGTACTAACAAATTTACAATTTCTCATCTTAAACCACCATAACACCTTTTCGATGCAATTGTGTTGAGACAACCACAATTTATTATTCTTCATGTCACGAGTAAATCTAATGCCAAGAATTTGCTTTGCAGGACCAAAGTATTTCATTGCAAAATACTTTTTCAAATCATTGTTTAGAGATTGAATCTTCTTAGTTTCATGACCAACAATCCAAATGTCATCCACATATAACAAGAGAATAATCCAATCACCATCAGATAATTTCTTAATAAACACAAAATGGTCATAAGTAGTTTTACCATACCCATGTTTCTCCAGGAAATAATCAAACTTCTTGTACCATTGTCGAGGTGCTAGTTTGAGCTAATACAACATTTTATTCAATTTACACACAAGTTGTTCTTTAACTTTGACTTTGAAACCCTCTGATTGCTCCATATAGATCTCTTCCTCCAAATCTCCAAGAAGGAATGCCGTTTTCACATCAAATTGTTCAACACACTTTTGAAGCTTTAGAAGAGTTCTTTAGAAGATTTAGTTGTTGCAATGTACTTAGGTTCAATAGTGGATAAAGGAACACACTTTTGTAACCTTGATTGCCATGACACAACTCCCCCTGCAAACGTCATCATATAACTTGAAGTAGATTTTCTAGAATCAAGATCACCTACCATATCTGAATCTGTGTAGCCAACCAACACAGGTTCACCAACTCCATAGCATAGATACACATTGGAAGTGCCTCTGAGGTATCTAAGAATCCACTTCAATACTTAACAAGATCTTTACAAGGATTAAAGAGAAACTGACTAACAACACCAACAACATGATTTAATATCTAGCCTTGTGCATACCATATCATACATCAAACTACCAATTGCGGATGCATAAGGAACTTTCTTCATCTCTTCTTTCTCTTTCCCACTTGTAGGACATTGATCATAATTCAATTTAAAATGAGTAGCAAGTAGAGTACTAACAGATTTACAATTGCTCATCTTAAACCACTATAACACCTTTTCAATGTAATTGTGTTGAGACAACCACAATTTATTATTCTTCATGTCACGAGTAATTCTAATGCCCATAATTTGCTTTGAAGGACCAAAGTCTTTCATTGCTAAATACTTCTTCAAATCATTGTTTACAGATTGAATCTTCTTAGCTTCATAACCAACAATCCAAATGTCATCCACATATAACAAGAGAATAAAACAATCACCATCAGATAATTTCTTGATGAACACAGAATGGTCATAAGTAGTTTTACCATACCCATGTTTCTCTAGGAAATAATCAAACTTCTTGTACCATTGTCGAGGTGCTAGTTTGAGCTAATATAACATTTTCTTCAATTTACACACAAGTTGCTCTTTAACTTTGACTTTGAAACCCTCTGGTTGCTCCATATAGATCTCTTCCTCCAAATCTCCATGAAGGAATGCCGTTTTCACATCAAATTGTTCAACACACTTTTGAAGCTTTAGAAGAGTTCTTAAGAAGATTTAGTTGTTGCAATGTACTTAGGTTCAATAGTGGATAAAGGAACACACTTTTGTAACCTTCATTGCCATGACACAACTCCCCCTGCAAACGTCATCATATAACTTGAAGTAGATTTTCTAGAATCAAGATATCTTGCCATTTGTGAATCTGTGTAGCTATCCAATCCAGGTTCACCACCTCCATAGCATAAACACACTTTGGAAGTGCCTCTGAGGTATCTGAGAATCCACTTCACTGCTTGCCCATGATCTTTACCAGGATTAGAGAGAAACTGACTAACAACTCCAACTACATAATTAATATATGGCCTTGTGCATACCATATCATACATCAAACTACCAACTGCGGATGCATAAGGAACCTTCTTCATCTCTTCTTTATCTTTGTCACTTGTAGGACATTAATGATAATTCAATTTAAAATGAGTAGCAAGTGGAGTACTAACAGATTTACAATTTCTCATCTGAAATCTCTCTAACACCTTCTCAATGTAATTGTGTTGAGACAACCATAATTTATTATTCTTCATGTCACGAGTAATTCTAATTCTCATAATTTGCTTTGCAGGACCAAAGTCTTTCATTGCAAAATACTTGTTCAAATAATTCTTTAGAGATTGAATCTTCTTAGTGTCATGACCAACAATCCACATGTCATCCACATATAACAAGAGAATAATACAATCACCATCAGAGAATTTCTTGATAAACACACAATGGTCATTAGTAGTTTTACCATACCCATGTTTCTCCATGAAATAATCAAACTTCTTGTACCATTGTCGAAGTGCTTGTTTGAGCTCATACAACTTTTTCTTCAATTTACACACAAGCTTCACTTTACGTTTGACTTTGAAATCCTCTGGTTGCTCCATATAGATTTTTTCCTCAAAATCTCCATGAAGGAATGACGTTTTCACATCAAGTTGTTCAACACACTTTTGATGGTTTAGAAGAATTACTTATAAGATTTAGTTGTTGCAATGTATTTAGATTCAATAGCGGATAAAGCAACACACTTTTGTAACCTTGATTGCCAAGACACAGCTCCCCCTACAAACGTCATCATATAATTTAAAGTAGATTTTCTAGAATCAAGATCACCTGCCATATCTGAATTTGTGTTGCCATCCAATACAGGTTTGTCGCGTCCATAACATAAACACACTTTTGAAGTGCCTCTGAGGTATATAAGAATCCACTTCATTGCATGCCAATGATCTTTACTAGGATTAGAGAGAAACCGACTAACAACTCCAACTACATGAGTAATATCTGGAATTGTGCATAGCATATCATATATCAAACTACTAAATATGGATGCATAAGGAACCTGTTTCTTCTCTTCTTTGTCTTTCTCACTTGTAGGACATTGATCATAATTCAATTTAAAATTAGTAGCAAGTGGAGTACTAACAAATTTACAATTGCTCATCTTAAACCACTCTAACACCTTCTCAATATAATTGTTTTGAGACAACCACAATTTATTATTCTTCATGTCACGAGTAATTCTAATGCTTAGAATTTGCTTTGCAGGACCAAAGTCTTTCGTTGCAAAATACTTGTTCAAATCATTCTTTAGGTATTGAATATTTTTAGTGTCAGGACCAACAATCCTAATTTTATCCGCATATAACAAGAGAATAATACAATCACCATCAGAGAATTTCTTGATAAACACACAATGGTCATAAGTAGTTTTATCATACCCATGTTTCTCCAGGAAATAATCAAACTTCTTGTACCATTATCGAGGTGCTTGTTTGAGCTAATACAAGCTTTTCTTAGACTGATAAATATATAAATAATTTTTTTACTAAAATGTAATTTATTTTTATGAAAAAGAAAAAGTAAATAAATTAAATGCAAAAAAATCTAAAAAATAATTGAAAAATTTTATTTTTGATGTACATAAATAAATTAAATGGAGAGTCCAATATTTTTTTTAGAAGGATTTACAACTTTCTCTAAGATTCATTTGAATTCTCTATTTGAGAGTTCAACTTGTTCATCTGTTTGTGGATGATATGCCGTTGCAATTTTATGTTTAACTTCATATTTTGAAAATAAAAATTTCAAATACTTACATGACTACGTCGTAACACAACTTTTTTAATTTTGTCTTCGAATTTTAATCCCCATAATATTTTATCAACAATTTTTGTCTCTATAAAATCAAAGCAAGTTAAGAATTTAATACTATCAAAATTTGCAAATACATTTTGTGTTATATATAATAGAAGTCTTCACAAAAATAAACTTAAAATTATTTTTAATGCAACTTTAACTTTTTTCCCTATTTTACCCTTCAATTATTGTAATGTACACTACTTCCAAATTTTTTATTCTATTTTATATTTATGATAGTATAAAATATATCAATAGTTAAGAAGAATGGTTGTATTGACCATGTCAATGAATGAAAACCAACAAATATTTTTTTTTTAAGATGAATTGAATTAAACAAAGTGGATTT
>JBBPBT010000487.1:1193968-1208939 GCA_037974875.1 Cicer bijugum
TTTCAGTTAACGTTTTAATCCTTTATTTTTATTTTTTTTTCTCGATTTGATTCTTTATTTTTATTTTAAGTGACAATTTGATTTTTTATGTCTTAAAATGTCAACAATGTTATCCTTCTTTTTACAAAAATTCATCAAAATTTTCAAACAAAATCTATAAAATTAATTATCATCTTCAATATAATATAAATTTCATCAAATACATAACTCAAATATTTAAATAAACTCATATGTCCATCTCCAACAACATCAAATTCATCAAATAGAAAATGAAAATTTGAGTTTATTTAAAAATTTAAGTTATGAATTTGATAAAATTTGCATTATATTGAAGATGATAATTAATTTTATGAGTTTTGTTTGAATTTTGTTTGTAAAAAAAAAGGATAACATTGTTAACATTTTAAAACATAAAAGATCATATTGTCACTTAAAATTAAAATAAATGATCAAATAAGAACAAAGAATAATGAATCTCCTTAGCTAAAATGTGGGCCAACCTATTCTTACACTCAGATACACGGAAGAAAAAGAAATATAAATAAATATTTTCTTTAGGAGATTGACCTCAACAAAGAGAAGACTCAAGTCTTACACACATTGTTCGAAACAAAGTAAACAATTGCAAGTATCATGGAATGTGTTGAACTGATGTTGTTAATGAGTTACATATCATGGAATTTGATTTTGTTTGGGAATTTTCCAAAATATATTTGGATTTTTCTAATAACTATATTAATATATCAAAATTAAATAATTGAATGTATCACTTGGTCAAGTGGTTGCAATGATTGGGTTTAATTCAAACCAATGCATCTATTAAGTTATCAATAGTTGCAATCTTTCACAAGAGTTGTTTTCTTTCACCAATTGGTTTGAGTATCTCTAGAAATAGAGATATTTTAGAGGTAGAAAAAACACAAGAAAAAATAATACAAATTCATGTTACATGAGTCAAAAATATTTCTAAGTCGTTTCTTCTTTTCTCTAGTGCACGAGAGTAAACGAAGAAACTTTATTCTGTAAAACACCGTTGATTGATATGCTTGATGTGAATGTGCAATTCACTTCAAGGATTCCAAAGTATCCTGAAGGGGATTCGCCGGTTAACCCATTTGCATCCAATATATATAGATTGGTGGGGGTGAATCGAACCTAAAGCTTAGTGTGATACACACGCTTTGAAATTTATCTGTGCAACCTTCATCATCATCGAGTTTATCATCTTCTTGTTCATAATTTGCAGCATACCCCCAATAAAAGATCCAACAATCTTTAGGTTCGATTTTCGATTATTATGACTGCAACTTTTATAGGAGATGGACTTTCTTCATCATGGTGAAAGGTACACATTTAATCTATATAAATATATATGATATGTTTGAAGTTCTAAATTAATATGTGGTTCTTCAAAGTAATTATATTTGTTTATGTTAAATTTAACATGTGGTTAGATTGATATGCATGATTTAGAATATATTCAAGTATGTGAATTTAATATAGTTTATGCATGAATTTTGCTTGTTTGGATTTTAAAAATTAATTAAAATCTTAGAAATAATCATATGAAAATTCATGGTTGAACACCGAAAGTTATTTAATATTAATACATTTATATATTACCTTCATGTTTGAAATGCATATATATTACCTATATGTTGGAAAATTAATAATATGCAATTAGGGATAATATGTTTTGATAAATTTTTTGTTTATCTATGGTTGATGTTTTTATACTAAGAGTAAGGATTTATGATTGACCGGTGGAATAAAATTTATTTATAATTTTGGTCTCTTAAATCTTGACAAATATAAATATATATGGTTTAAGATACATGTTTAATACATTAATTTATTTAAATTACTGTAAATAATTGTCATAAATATCAAGCGTATGTCTCATTGATAGTATGTTTCATGTGAGAAGTTATTAAATCAAAAATTGATTAAATCATATTATATGTGTATGATAGTATAAAAGTATATGTCAATTTATTGCTTATTTTGATATTAAAAATGATTTGGATATATATTTTAAAATTATTATAAGTTGACAAAGGTTTATGGAAGAAACTGATAGAAAATCTTAATGATTTTATTCATTGTTTATTTTTTATTGTGATACTTATTTGGATTTACCATTGAACATATTTAAATATAAAATTTAAATTAACAAATAGAATTTATGATGCATGTATTAGTTATAATAAACTATGAAAGTATGATTCTTTAATAGAAATGAAATAAATTCTTATTTGTTAAGAAGTAGATGACTTACATGTTTGAATCCACCTTATGATATTTGATTATGAAAAAAAAATTTATGATCGTGCTTTGTTAACTTATGGTAGTATATATTTAATGCACTCAATGTTTTATATCTTGAATATAAATATATTGAAAAGAGAATTTGAATTTTAAATTGAGATGCATATTAAATATGGTAAAAGGGAGAATGACATAAAATTTTGTATTTGTGATAATTGAAATGTTTATAAATTGTATGTGATACAATATGAAGAGATTAAATAAAAAAAATTCATGGTTTGGTGATAATTGATCAACACTATCAAGAATATAAAAGGTAATCGGATGCTTGATGTAAGTCATGACTTGTACCAGACCTGATATAACATATGTTGTTGGAAGATTAAGTCGGTATATAAGCAATCCAAGTAAAGAACGTTGACATGCTACTAATAAAGTATTAAAATATTTGAAGGGAGAAATTAACTATAATTTAATCTATAGTTGATATCATTTATACTTGAAAGGATATACAGATTTGAGTTGAATAAAATAATGTTGAGGATCAAGCTTTCTACAAGTGGATGGACCTTCAACCTTGGTGGATGTGCAGTTTCTTGGGGTTCAAAGAAACAAACTTGCATTATCAACACCACCATAGCTGCAAAATTTATTGTTCTAGTTGCAGGTAGTAAAGAGGCTGAATGGTTAAGAATTTGTTGTATGAGATACCAATTTGGCCAAATTCAATGACACAAGTATCCATACATTGTGATAGTCAATACACATTATCAAAAGTATATAACCAATAATATAATAGAAAATCAATACATATTGGTTTAATGCATAGCTATGTAAATGATTTAATGGAGTGATATCCATAGTGTTTGTAAGAATTGAAAAGTATCTTGCAGATCCTTTGACGAAAGGTCTGACAAAGGACATGATGTTGAAAACATCGTTAGGGATGTGATTCAAGCTCATATTTAGATAATCACCAATGGTGGAAACGTCAACTCACACTTGAGTAGCATCAAGTCTTGAGTTCAATGATGAAAGTACACTATTAGAGTGATTGAAGTACTTGACAATAGATACATCCCAAAGGATAAAAGTACTTGGACTATAAAATAAAAGAGGTAGGATGAGGTATCCTCTTAATGGACATATACCATATATTTGCTGGAATGTATAATTATGGGTGCATTCCTGATATAGTCCACCTATATGAGAATGAAGTGGGGCCGCTTCATAGAGTTCAAGAGTCTGACTCTTAAATTCTCACGAAAAGGATATGAGACACAAGGTCTTATCAAATGTGTCATTTTTATAATTCGATCAATGGTGTCGAGATTTCATGTGTAAGTTATGCACATTTGTTCTAATGAATGGTTGGTTCAAAGCTTGTCTACCAATCTATTTGAGGATGAGTGAAAACATAATTTACTAAGTAACGGTTCAAATCGTAAGATACCTTTATTTGAAACCATGTGATTTCCAGAATAACGGACTTAGATATATTTTGAAAATGGTGGGGGATTGTTAGGGAATTTTCCAAAATATATTTGGATTTTTCTAATAGCAATATTAATGTAGCAAAATTAAATAATTGAATGTATCACTTGGTCAAATGGTTGCAATGATTGGGTTTAATTCAAACTAATGCATCTACTAAGTTATCAAAAGTTGCAATCTTTCACAAGAGTTGTTTTCTTTCACCAATTGGTATGAGTTGAAGAGTTGTTTTCTTTCACCAATTGGTGTGAGTATCTCTATAAATAGAGATATTTTAGAGGTAGAAAAAATACAAGACAAAATAATACAAATTCATGTTACATGAGTCAAAAATATTTCTAAGTCATTTCTTCTTTTCTCTAGTGCACAAGAGTAAACGAATAAACTTTATTCTGTAAAACACCGTTGATCGATATGCTTGATGTGAATGTGCAATTCACTTCAAAGATTCTAAAGTATCCTGAAGGGGATTCGCCGGTTAACCCATTTGCATCTAACATATATAGATTGGTGGGGGCGAATCGAACCTAAATCTTAGTTTGATACACACGCTTTGGAATTTATTTGTGCAACCTTCATCATCATCGAATTTATCATCTTCTTGTTCATAATTTGCAGCATACCCCCAACAAAAGATCCAACAGATTTTACCAAACAAAGTAAACATTTGCAAGTAATTGCCATAATTGTATAATAAACTTAGAGACTCAACTTTATGTGGAAACTTGTGCTAATCACCATAGGTAACTATACAAGATGGTGACTATGCCACACACAAATGAACACTTTTTTTCTCAGAAATGGGAACTTAAAAAAAATGCAAGAGAACAAATTTAAGAACCAATCATTCACACAAATATACCCAAACTTTGATCAATTGAACTCGTGACTATACATATACACAATGTGATGTACAATAATGACTAACTCTTTGTCTTCTGGACTCCAACCCATCTAGCAAAATCCACCCACCTATGAAAAAATGTGTACCAAATCATGAGAAATGACAAGAATATAATGAATTTTAGTGCATAAATATTAATTGAACTAAATCAATAATCTTACAATAGTGAGCCCCAATATGTATTCGCAGTTCTAACAATAAAGTATGCTGCAGTTAGTATAAGCTTGTTTCGACGTAGCAATGGTTCTAGAATCCGTTGCTCAATAATTCCTGCAAGTACTTGGTACCTGATCACATAGAATTTGTATCAATAATCTTCCATTTTTTTATGACATGCAGAGAATGTATCTTTGTCTGTTTCTTCTTTGAAAGAGATTTGATGCATTCATTATTTTCTATTATCCTCATAGCAAAACTGAAAAGACTTAAGTATATTTTTTGTCTTTGTGAATATACAATTTTTTGCTTTTAGTACATACATAATTTTTTGTTTGTTTTTATTCCTTGCAAATATACCACTCTTTGCTTTTGATTCTTTTTATTTTTTTAGTCCCTACAAAATTTGTTCATGTTGAAATTGGTCTTTGAAATATGTGTAAGATTATGTAGCCTATATTTATGGAACTAAAATAAAATGCTTTACATATTACAAGGTTCAATTTCATCATAAATAAATATTTATGGAATTAAAACAAAACAATGATGACCAAAAAAAAGTGGTGTATTTATAAAGAGTAACAAAATGTAGTCAGTTTGCAAGACCAAAAACATACTACCGAAATGAAAATTACCCTCAATCTCTTTTTTCTTTCTAAAAGTAGTCTTACATAATGGAATTTGATCTCAATTTTTAACTTCCAATCAAAACCTGTGCCAAGTTAAAATACGGATTTGAATTGCGTGTAGTCTTGCAGTCAGAGTTTTCTGGTCGTCCGATCTTGATCAGACGGTCAAAAAACTCTCAACGGTAGTACTGCCGCAATCTTGCTCTTTAAATACTAGCTATCCTCAAAACCTACCCCTCAAAAGTCTGAATAAGTATATATATATATATATATATATGCACAAGAATATGTGATGTGTATAAAAGATAAACTTTAAAGAATATTCATAGTACTTTGTTTAAGAACAATAGAATACCTGAGGTTGCTAACTACTACCATGTAAATACCATATGCTACACTTGTTGATATAACAGGTAAATTCTCAACAGATAATGCTTTGTTTACAGCCTTCTGTGCATTTATCAATGCATTTGTTATACTTATACCAACCTGAAAAAAGAATTGCAACCACTGATGTTACAAATTCATTGATACTATAATTTTTTTTTGAATTTTATACAAAAACTCAAGTATTTATGTTGAAGTTATGGACATAGAACACAAGATAAATCGTACTTCAACTTACTTGATTGTTGCAGCACATTGAAGTTCACCACATGATATGCTAGGAAAGTTTTTCCATATATATTACAATTTTAGATGTAGATGGCGATTCATCCATTAAATGGAGTATTTGAACTTGCTTGGATTGACTTATTTGAGCTTATCTACTGTCATAAGCATTTGTAAGACAGTTTGGAATAACTTATTGAAACAGCTTATAACATGTTCATAATTTGTTTTCATCTATCTTTTGTTACAAAAATAGCTTAGATAAAAGCACTTATATAATAAGCGCCTATACTATCAAAGCTTAATTAAGTCGGGTATCCACACAGGGTCTAAGCCAAGAAGGAAAATTGTAATGACTCATGCGCTACTTGTGTTGTGGATTAAGTTTAATAGAAGACAATTTCTTCTTGGGAAAATATACATGTCTGCATGATATGTTCTCTATTGAAATTGATGCCATATCTGAACTGAAAAACATATTATTTTTAACAGTGACACTAATGGCTACATACAACTGTCTCTAGTGAGATTTGAACTCCATTTCTTGTGGTTACAAAATCAAGGTCTTACCACTGAGTTGACATCTCAAGGACATGACATATCTAAACTAACCCAGCTACATAATATTAATACAAGCATCTACAAAAAGTTATACTAGACGCTAAGAAGCAAAGTGAAGAATGGTATAATAGTTAGTCAATTTCTGATTAAAATGATAGCTTTACCTGTATTCTATATAACCATTAAAAACTCAGTCTAATTATAAGAATGAAAACGATAGAATAAATACCACATAAACCAGTAGTTTCTATTTCAATGTATTTTAATGAAGATGAATGGAATTCAATATGCAAGAATCATGAAAAAATGTCACAGCAGCAGATAATTTTTCTAAGAATCAACCAAAAAGTTAGAACAGACTAAAAAGATAATTTTGTAAAGAAAGTAAGGTGCTGGTTTACCAGTGAAGCCCCGGTTCCAACTACGAATAGCTTTGCTCCATTACGCTGCATATGAGAGATGGAGATGACCCTTACTTATATGGAAATAACTATTTGACTTGGTTTAAATGACCCAACACATACCACTATAGCTCCTATTCTTTGTAGAAGTGTGTATGATGTTCCTGCCAAAGCCACCTGTTGAGAAAATGAAAATTTATTAACATTTGATTTGTTTGGATAAACAACTTAATTAAACGCTTATTACATAAATGTTTATAGTATAAGTGCTTATGTATAATAAAGTTATTCCTGTAACAAAACATAAAATAAAGTCAAAGTGTTTTTATATATGTTATAAGTTGCTTTCATAAGCTAACCTGGTGAGCTTAAATTAAAATAAACTGAAAACAACCTATGGACATGTTATAATCTGTTGCTATAAGCTCTCTCTAAAAAACTTTCATAAGTGTTTTTCTCAGTAGATAAGTTCAAATAAGTCAATCCAAATAATCCAAATATCAACTATATTCAGTGTTGCCAAATAACCGATATAGTGGCGTTATAAAACTATAGCATAGCAAAATTTGAACAAATCTCTATTGCTCCGTGATACACTATTTAATACAAAGTGTTGTAAAAAAAACGCTATTATAGTGCTATAGCACTGTAGCATAATGAAATTTGAACAAATCGCTATATGTTGCAATTTGCAATTGACAAGATTAACTATATTACAGTTAATAAGTCCTTATTAGAAGTTTAAAAAAAAAAAAATCTTTATACTGAATGAAAAAACCACACGCAAAAATATAAAGAGTCTTAACCTGAAAAGCATTTTCAGGACAGCCATAGAAGAATTTGGCCATCAGTCCAGCACTAACTGCAAGAGGAGGTTTAAGAGAAACAATGGGAGCAGGAAACCACACAAGTACAAAACCTGTCACAATTCCTGTTACCTAAGATAAATTAACAAACTGAATAAGTGTACAAGAAGTTAAAGCAAATATGATCAAAACAAAGTGGAAAATGTGACATCAAGCAGATTATAGAAATGAAAAAGGATAAATGAAGGGTCTTTGTGGCTCACATAGTGTCACTTACAATAATGTATGCTACCTCTTAAGGAAAAAAATCCATCTTTGTAGCATCGACACTTCAAATTGAAGGTTTGTTCGGTGTTTGACACGTGTATATGTTTGACATAACATGACACTGACATATGTAGTTGCATTCAATTATGCGTTGGTGTCTGTGTTTGTGTTTTGTAGAAGTTCATTAACAAATGCTACTGGGCATAAGAAGCTTACCAAAATTACTCCTACTTAAATCAGAACTTCGCGCAAACTATGTACTTTATTCTTCAATAAATGTATCAGTTATTAGTATAAGCTATATAAATATGTAATCAAGATTTATTTATCGATTTCATTTTGGAAGAAAGAGGGAGAACCATGCAGATGTCAGGTTGAATTATCTAGGTAAATGACTAATATCAAATTATTAAACACCTCTAAATTACTAAGCACTTGGTCAGTCAATTCATGCTAATTTTGAAATTTGACCAATTAGCATAAGTTACATGCAGTTGGAAGTAGAATTTCCTGAAAATGGCATATGCCCTTGTATCCTAATTTGATTTAATACAAAAAGCAACATTTGCAGCACTATCACAAATTTTCATGTAGCAATCATAAATATATATGAAATAACTATATATTCTCTCTGCATGGTTCTAAATTGTAGTTGTGATGGCAGTTACACTGCGAACCTTGATATCAAGGAAAAATGTGTCATCAATTGCAGTAGCTGACTGCAATTTTTAGAACTATGCTCTTGTGTGATCCGAGTGAAAATCAGGAGTCAGCAAGTTAAAGAGAGATTTTCAAATATTTTGATCATCCTAATAGGTAATAACGTAATGAACCCTGATTCTGGAAAGTGATAAGCTGGAAAAAGTTGTCAGACTCCTATGTTTGATAACTAAAAGAAAGATGAAGAATATATCTTATTGATAAGCATACCACATTAGCAACAACAAAATCGATCTCCTTCGTGAAATTTTCTTTTCGCCGCTTGAATTCGGCTGCAGCCTGAAAGCACACAAGATATCAATTGGAATACCTGATCTTTTATAACTTGGAGCACCATTAGATGAAAGAAGAATCAGGATGATTTGAAAAACTGTAACAAGATTTAAAATAAAACAACCCATTAGTTCACATTCATAAATCAGCATTGGTTTGTGACTGAATCTAATTACAAACTGTCAATCCAAATAACTTGATATTAGAAAGAACTTACCTAAATGTCATTTTAAAGCTTTTGGAGATGAAATTCAGTCAAATTTAACTATCAATCTCTAACACATTTCACCAGAAAGTAACTTGCTTGAAGCAGAACTGTATTGATAATTCAATTATGCTAATAAAATCAATTGTCATCACTCTTTTGTTTTCACGGCTAATTTTCAAGAAGATATCATGAACAAGAAACAATCTTAAGCAAAGAATGGTATGCAAAAACATCATTATACAGATAGATTCTATGTTGTCATCTCAAACCCATCATACCAAAAGGGATAGATCCGTCAACTTATTTTTCTATAAATAGAGTGAGGCAAGATGACCCTCTTTCCCCACTTTTATTTTACAGTGCAGAAGATGTTCTTAGCAGAAATGCTAGTGGAATCTAGTACTATGAAGCCAATTACAAGTTTTAAATATCTCACCACTCTTAGTCATGTGTTATATGCCGACGATGCTTTGGTGTTTTACTAAGGCATCAAAAAAAGAATTTGGAGCTGATGGAGCTCTATAGCCAAGCTAGTGGTCAATATCTAAGCACAAAAAAATGCAGATTCTATTCTTATCACATATATATCTTATATTCTAAAAAACTTATATCTCTAGTTTTCTTGGTTTTGAGCACCGTAATCGATTGCAGCTAGCAGACCATGGCAGAAGGCCAAAAATCTGCCGTTTTAAGCTACTATATCAGTCATAAAATGCAGTCGAACCGTCAATTTTCGCAAATTGACCATGGCTGTTGTCCAAAAATCTACTGCTGCAATCGAATTGGTGCCACATGACCGATATTTGACAACAATGGTTTTGAGCAAGTCATCTTCCATTTGACATTCCAATTTAACAAGAAACAATTTTAATCTTAATTCCACTCATAATAATATAAATAAAGTCGCAATGATAGCAACATAATTTTTTTTCTAAAGACTCTAAGAGGGAAACTTACACATATTTAATGTGGAGAAAGAGGGGTATCCTATATTTGAACCCACACCTCAACATATCAAATGTTTCTAAAAGTGTCATCTGAGTTGTACTTACGCGACATATCAACATAATTTCAATAGGATATAAACATTGGAATTGACAAAATATCATTAACATTGATCACACAACGTATGAAATTGTAATTGTAATAATGGAAATAAACCTTGGTGAAGATGACAACAACACATTCCATAACAAGCTTGGACAAAAACAAATCATCAGCCAACAATCTTTCCTTAAACCCTCCAAATTTTAACAACCACCTAAACACAACTGATTCCTCCAACTCAAAAAACCTCCGCACTATCGAACCTGGCACCCGTCCCGCCTTAACAGCAACCGCCAAATCCGCCGGAAAACTCTCCAGCGACCTTCTGGCCTCCGCCATGGCCACAATTGCCTCTTCCCAATTTCTGTCCCTTTCTTCCTCTTCACCGCCCCCACCCTCGCCGCCGCCACCTCCATTCCCTGGAAATCCGCCGTTATTTCCGGATGAGAAAGTGGCGGAAACCGGAGAACAGAGCAAATGGGTGGGGTGGGTGGGGGGAGAGTAATGATTAAGCTTGGAAGAGAAGAATGTGAAAATTCCATGGTGAGTTGTGACGGTGAAAGTTGGTAAAGAGGAATGAGTGTAGTGGTAGAAGTTGGCTTGAGTTTGAGTGTGGTGTGAGAACAAGTGTGTTGAAATGTTGGAGAAAAAAGCCATAGCCATCTTGAGAATAGAGAGAGAGTAGTTGGTTGGGGACAGTTAAAAATAGAGGGAGATTGTTGAATGTTGATAAGATAATTTGAAAGGATTTTAAAAATCACAAATACAACTCGGAAGTTTAACTTAAGAATATTAGCATTTTTTCATATCATACTGCAGTAATATTTAGTGGTGGAGAGTTTTTAAAATTTTTTAAATAATTTTATTTATATAGATTATTATGTAAAAATTTTTTTTACACTATCAGTTAATTATAATTGTTAGATCATTAGTAATATTTAATTTTTTTTATAATTATTTATAAAATCACTGGTATAATTAATCATAATTTATTGATGATATAAAACTTATTATATTGACAATGTATATAAATTAAATTTAATTTTAAAAATTGATAGAATTTATTTTTGAATTTAGAATTTTAAAAATCAGATAATTATATTTTTACATTTAAAAAAAGAACTACAAAAAAATATGACTTAAAAAATGTACTTAGACTTCGTTATTAAGGGCAAAAATATACAATGTCAAGATAAGGCTTTTTTTTTAAGTTTAAAATAAAATTATTTTAATAAATTATTATATTTTTGTTTACATATTATTTTTCAAACATTTAAGAACGAAAAATCATTTATTAAATTATTACAATTGAAAATATTTTTATTAAGTAATTTTTATTTTTTTTTAAGCTTACGATCTTACTCTTCGGTGAGCTATGTCCCATTTAGAGCATTCTTGCAACTCTAATTGGTGGATTGTTAAAATATGTTATTTCTGGGAAACTAATATAGAAACGTCGTGGCATATTCTTGTTGGTTATTTGCAATGAGACAATTATGACAGTTTGTACATAGTTAGGGTAACTACTTGTGTCTATAAATCAGTTACCCATCAATAAAGAGTACAATTTGCGTTTTACAAATTTCTGTTCTCAATTACGTCTTCTCTAAGAAGTTGTTTGTGTGTGAAAGTGTTCCAACAACATTGGTATTTAGAGCCTTGGTTCATTCCAAGGGATATTTTAAGGAAAAAGAAAACTCACGAGTAATATCAAAAATTAAACACAAATGAAGTGAAGATGAATTTCAATGGAATTTTTTGGCACAACTTCCACATTTTGATGGTATGAACGGAGACAAATGGCGTGTTCAAGCTCAAGTGTTTATTGGTTTTCAAGATGTTTTAAAGATCATTTATGAAGGTTGTTCTAAATTTAATGAAGATGCCATTGATGCTTAGAAAAATGCATACAAGGAGAATAAGAAGAAAGATTGCAAAACTATGTTCATTATTCATCAATGTAGTTAACTTTAATAATATATTTGAAGCTACCAATGCAAAACAAGTATGGAACATCTTGGAGAAATGTTGCAAAGAAGGGGAAAAAAATTAAGAAAGTGAAAATTCAAACTCCGCTCCACATGGACGAGAAGAAAAAAAGGTTGTAGAATTCTTTAGGGGATGAGGAGTATCAACAATTTAATGGCTAAGTGTGGCAAGAAGTTATTAAAACATTGAGATCATTGCATCCTCGATTAGACTATATAGTGTGTACCATTAGAGAATCAAATGACATTTCAACCATGAATCTGAAATAACTGCAAAGATCATTTGAGGCAAGAGAATTACAATTGAATGAGAGAAAAGCAGACAAAGCCACTAGACAAGCTTTGGCAACTCAAGGAAGCAAGAAAAATGGTCAAAAGAAGAAATGGAAGAAAAGTGAAAAAAGAAAAATCAAAGAAATGTGATGACATATGCATGACTGAATCCTCAAATAAAAGAGAGGTCGGAGGAGGACCTAGCAAAACAAAAGAAGGGTCAATGGGCTTTGAGAAAAGAAAGGTGCAATGCTACAATTGTGAAAAGTTTGATATTTTGGTGATGAATACTGGTGTGGAAAATGGCAAGATGTGACCTTTGCAATAATTAATTCTAAAGCCTAAATGTGCATAAAGAAGAAGATTATGGTGAATTAGCCTTAATGCTAGTGCTATACGTGATCCCAACACACCTCTAGAAAGGAAGACGATGATAAGTTTACCTTAGTGTTAATGGACATTCGTAGGTACAGATCAACTATGTGGACTTTTGACTAATTATGGCTCAGAAAGTAAGAATTAAAATAAAATAAAAAAGACGAGGTTACAAAGGCATAAAAGGTAATGGAGAGGAATCATAAGCCAATTACTTGTGACTTGGACTAGTACATGTTGACCTGATATAGAACAAACGTCTATGTCTTAATAAGCTTAACATTTGGTTGATTGTGGAGTGGTACATCCCGATCAGATGAAGAACAAAATATCTACGCTTTACTAAGCTTGAGGAAATATTTGTCTTACCATGTTTGACGCTTTGTGGATTGTAGACTAGTATTGGCCAACCTAATGGAGAACAAACGTCTATGTATTAATGAAATTGACACTTGGTGGACTGTGGACTAATATGGATAACCATGCCACATGGCCCCTTCTATTGTTGCTTAACCATCTATGTCTTACTCAACAACAACTCAACCATTTAGCTCAGTCTAACTCAACTCCACCATCCAATTTAGTCTAGCTCAGCTCAACCGAACTCGACTTAACCATTCAGCTCAGCCTAGCTCAACTCCATCATTCAACTCTTCCTAACTCAGGACAACCATTCAGCTCACCTCCACCATTAGTTAATTATGGTAAGTTATTTCTTTAGTGAAAGTTGTGGTCCTTGTGGGAAATGCCTCATGGCCTGCACGGATAAGTGACACAAGTTGTGCGTGTTGTAGCTATATACGCTTGATACAAAGGAGTTGGGTGAGAAGAAGACATCCAACCCCACACATGTCAAGTATTATAGAGCTCATATGATAACTCTAATTAGCTTGGACATTCAAAGGAAGGCCCATTAATTAGATCAAAGAGTGAATACTAAAAACACTTAGGAAGAAATGAGGTAGATCATTTGCTAGTGTGAACAATGTATCCTACCTTAGCCATTTTAGAGTATTATCGGAGTACTCCCTTGTTGATATCATAAGATATCTCACCTGTTGTATCTTGTGTTTGCATAATGAACATTGGCGCTCACCATTCAACTTAGCTTAGCTCAACCATTCAGCTCAGCCTAGCTAGGTCCACCATCCGGCTCAACCTAGCTTAACTCCACCATCCAACGCAACCTAGCTCAACTCAACAATTCAACTTAGTCTAGCTTAACTCCACCATATAAGTTATGTTGAGTTCTACCTTAATCAATTGCATCAAGCTCACCCTCAATTCAACTACACAAGTCAGTTCAACACAAAATTATTGTCAAAGTGTAAGTTGTGGTCCTCTTAGAAGTGCTCCATGGCATGTCACACATCTTGCACGGACAATTGACATGAGCTACGTGTGCTCCAACTCCACGTCTCATCTACGAACAAGTTGCATGGTAAAGAAGCAAAAACAACTCCATGTTTTGTAGTACTCGTATGTACGTGTAGTGTGGATCTTAATTAAGGTTTAACCAAATAGGTTTTGACGTTCAAAGAATGGCCCATTAAGTTAAGATGAGAGAATTATAAAATGCCACACTTAAGAGGAAGAAGGAGATAATTCTTTTTTATCTTAAACAATATATTTTATCTGAGCTATTTCATAGTATAAGTGAATATTACTAATTAGATTAAATAAAAAAAATTTGTTTTCTATTACAATTTTCCTTAAAAAAATATGTTGTTATTACTGATTAGGATAAATTAATTAAAACTTCCTTATTTCTTTTTTCAATTATCGGTAATTAAAGCAAATCAATAAGATTGATTTTTTATTTTCTATTACAAATTTCATTAATTAATTTTACAATATACCTGATTAGATAATTCCAAAAAGAATGAGAAAATTAATTTTATACGAATTTTTTGTTTTTTTTTTATACAAAATGAAAAGTTTTGAATTATTCTTCTTTTATTTTCAGGCCCAAAACAAATTAAAAAAAAA
>JBBPBT010000487.1:1223028-1239817 GCA_037974875.1 Cicer bijugum
TGTTCAAAGGATACAATAAATATCCTTTCTCATTTTTTTTTTCACTTTGAAAATTCACTTATCTCAATATAATGTTTTACTATTCAAAATGTCCATGAAGTGTGTTTTCATAGACACAATTTTTTTAACACAAATACTGAAGTTTTTAAAGATAAACTATACAAAAGGTCATCAAAAAAAACTTTTTCAATAAATGATTTTTGTAAAGAGATGAAATTGTAATTTGAGAAATAGATGATCAACTAATCATAGCAATTTCAATAAACAGTTTATATCAATCCATGTTTTGAAAGAAATTTAAATATTGATTATCCAAAGAATTTGAAAATAGGTAATTCAGATCAGTTCACTAGTATTTTTAAAAGTAAAGAGTTCTAACAATTACATGGTAAATTTCTCAATCAAGAGATCGAGCTCTAATACAAATGGATGGTGCTTGAAAAGACAAGAAAACGGGGAGGGTTTTGAATTGTTTTTAGCCATTTCTAAAAATTATTTGAGTTGCTTAACTAAAAAGATATATTACTTATGATATCATTCAACTTATAGTTATACAACAGTTTTGTTGGAACCAAATTGGTTTTATACTAAGAATTTTGATGTTAACAAAAGTATTTTATGAGAATAGTACATTTTGCTTCACAACGTATAAAAGAAAATTCGTGTTTTTGAGAACAATCTAAAATAAGACTTGATTTATATTTATAATTGAAGAAAACCTTTGACCATGTTAAAAAGAATATATGGTCAAATATTTTTGAAGAAAATCTAAAATAAGATTTTACTCAGATTTGTGATTGAAGAAAATCGTTGACCAACTTGAATAGAAGATATGGTCAAGATTTGATTAAGACTTTTCACAAGAAAGTATGAATTATTTACAACAAGATTTGATTAAGAATTTTCTATAATAAAATATAAATAATATCAATTTAAAGAATTTACGAATTCAATTTGAATAAAATACGAACATAATCAATATGAAGAATTGGCAAACTCAATCTAATCAAAATACAAACAAAATCAATATGAACAAAATTCGAACAAAATCAATCTAAAGAATTTAAAAAACTCAATATGAACAAAATCCGAACAAATTCAATCGAGAAGACTGCTCTGTGCTCATATTGTGTTAAATAAAAGAATTGGCTAGAGAACATATTATAAAGCGCATCTTGTTCAAAATTATTTTTGAATAAGATCATTGTTGACCAAGCTAGGAATGAAAATACAATTCAAAATTCAACAAGGAATAAATTGAAGCCATAATTAAATCTATAAATAGATACTCAAGGCTGAAGAAAAAGATCATTGAAAAATCACAAAAGAGTAGAAAACTCAAGCTCAAAATTCCAAATTCATCTAAGAGTTCAAAGAGACAAACACTTGTTCGAATGAGAAATATTTTCTTAGTGTTTTTCTTAGTGTGGTAGTCATTGTTATAACTAGCATGTTAGAAGCAACTACTCAAATTCCAAACTTATGTATTCAAACCCGATAGTGGTGTTAGTGTTCCTTCAACAATATGGAGTTGTTAGATTGTGTGGAGAAGACTTGGTTGGTAGAGTCAAGGTGTGTATGTTCCTTAAAAGTCTGGTGTGTATGTTCCTTAAAAGTCTGGGGTTGTCAAGGTGTGTATGTTCCTTAAACTTTGGGACTTGGTGGAAGATGACTATACTAGTCCAAAGAATACTTATGGTATTGAGATTCCAAGGAAAGAGTTGGATGTTGATCAGAAGAATATGTATAAGATGCATTATAAGTCAAAAACACTCATGATAAGTCCAATTACTTTCAAGGAGTTATACAAGTGCACCAACAAGGAGACAACAAAGAGTAATTATGATAAGCTGATTCTAACCTATGAAGGAAGCAAGAAAATTCAAGAAGCAAAGGTCAACCTCCTAGTAAAAAAGTATGAGCTGTTCAAGATGGAAAAAGATGGATACATTGAAACAATGTTTTACAAATTCCAAACACTGGTCTTAGGATGAAAGATACTTGAGAAGAGTTATAATACTGTTGATCATGTGAAGAAAATACGAAAATTATTCCAAACAAATGGATACCTAATATCACTGCCATTCACGAAGTAAAGTATCTAAATACTTTTATTGTGGAAGAAATTAAGCAGATCTCTCACGTCACTTAAAATTGAACTTGCAGAGGATGAGTCAAAGAAGAAGCAACCAACCATGGCTTTGAAATCCAAGTAGAACAAATCTATGAAGACAACAGTAGAATCAGAGGATGATGATTTAGAGGATGAGAATGAAGACTCAGAGAAGTAGGCATTGGCTTTCATATCCACAAAAATTCAAATGATGTGGCACAATAGAAAGAATAAATTTCCCCAAAGATAGTTCAAGCAGTCCAGTAGAGGAAATGATGATAAATATGACAAGAAAAATATCATCTGCTATGGATGCAATGCACCTGGACATATCAAGTTATAAGGTCCAAATCTGGAGAAAGGAAAACATCAAAGGGAATATTCCAAACCCAAGAAGAAGAGTTTTATAGCTACATGGGGTGATTCTAATAAATCTTATGATGATTAAGAGAAAGCAACCTTGGCCCTGGTGGCTCATACAAACTATGCATTTGGATCCAACCCAGATCCTGACTCTGGAAGTGAATCAGCAGATAAAGAAATTGAGGTATTTTATGACAACTTGATCTAATTTAATTACAATTATAAATGACTTCTTGAATAAGAATCACAAATTTTCTTTAAAACTAAAAACACTTAGGAAAGAAAATACAAACCTAATTGAAGAAATTAATGTTTTAATGAATCAAAGTGTTGAAGTTAAAACAGAAAATGAAATTTTGAAAACTGATATTGTTGAACTTATGGTTGGAAATCTAACTTTGAAAAGTAATCATAGTTCAACATCAATTGAAAATACCACATGTAACTATGATATTCATTAAGAAGTATTTTAATATTTTCTTTCTAATCGTATGGAAAGAAGCATGCTTCTATGATTTATGGAGTTAGTATAAATGGTAAAAGAGGTCTAAGATTTGAAGAAACTGTAACTAAACCTAAACCAGTTCCCTTTGATATTGTGTACTACTTGCTCTATGAAATGTCACCCAAAATCATCTTATCTCATGTTAAATACAAGGAAATACAAGAAACCATTAAAGACTAACAAAACAGGACCCAACCAAATATCGGTGCCTAAGAACAAAATTGTCTATGATGCAGATGTCCTCAACAATCAAATTAAAAAACTAATCCCGATACTTGGATAGTGGATGCTTGCGACACATGACGGGATAAAAGTCTATGTTCCAGGAACTAACATTGAGCCAATAAGGCACAATGGCTTTTGAAGGAAAGCCAAAACGCCAGATCATTGGTCAAGGTATAGTTGGGAGTGGTACTTCTCCTTTAATTATGATATTATATCAAAAAACATGTCGGGCAGTTAGTAATCAGTACTGTTTACATATCAAAGGAAAAACAATATTTATAATATAAAACTATTTAGTTTAGAGAAACAAGAGGTTAAGTGCCTTATGTCAGTCAGTAAATAAAGAGAAACTAATTTCGCACAAATGATTAGGCCATCCAAACCTTAAACTAATTTCAAAACTGAATAAACTTCAAGTAGTTAGAGGTCTACCTGAGCTTAGTTTCAAAACTAAAATTTTGTGTTAAGCTTGTTAAAAGGGAAAACAAACAAAGAATAATGTTACCTCTATGAACTCATTCCCATTTATTGTGACAACCCTTCTGCCATTTGCCTAACCAAAAATCCTATACTTCATTCTAGAGCTAAACACATAGAAATGAAACACCTGTTCATTAGGGACTTTTTTCAAAAAGGTGTGCTTAATATCTAGTTTGTAGACACCGAACATCAATAGGTTGACATATTCGCCAAACCACTAGTTGAAAACAGGTTTGACTTCATCAAGAAAGAACTTTAAACCTGACTCTTTTACTTAACTGATGATGTGCCAAACTTAGAGTACATTAGTTTCGTACTTAGGATAAAATTTATGATTTATGTTTATGTTATTTTCATTATAATAAAAACATACCGAAAAAATGCAAGTTTCACTTTCAAGTCTTTTTATCCGATGACAAAATGGGGAAAATGATCTTTGATAATGTGGAGGAGAAAATACTTAGACTTAGGGGGAGGCTTAAGTAAACGGAAGTCAAAGTATTTAAAAGAAAAGTTGTTATCATAAATAAAAAGTTGTCATCATCAGAAGGAGTGAGATTGATGGAACCAAGTTAGTTATTGACTTTAGAGAATATAAAAGAAAACTTGTGTTTTTTAAAACAATCTAAAATAAATTTTGATTCGAATTTATAATTGAAGAAAATCTTCGACCAACTTGAAAAGAAGATATGGTAAAATGTTATTGACGAAAATCTAAAGTAAGAGTTGATTCAGATTTATGATTAAAGAAAATATTTGACCAAGTTGAAAAGAAGACATGGTCAAATGTTTTTGAAGAAAAACTAAAATAAGATTTGATTCTAATTTATGATTCAAGAAAATCTTTGACCAAGTTGAAAAGAATATGTGGTCAAGATTTAAAGATATATCACAAGAAGATATGAATTATTTACAAGAAGATTTGATCAACATTTATCTACAACAAAATATGAACTATATCAATATGAAGAATTTACTAACTCGATCTGAACAAAATACAAATAGAATCAATTTAAAAAATTTGCAAACTCAATCTAAAAAAATTAAGAATATAATCAACTTGAAGAATTTACAAACTCAATCAGAACAAAATACGAACATAATCAATCTAAAAGAACTGCTCAGATTAGATTTAGAACTAATGAATTGGCTAAAGAACATATTATCTAAAAGCATCTTGTTGATAATTATTTTTTAGTAAGATCAGTGTTGATCAAACTAGGAATGAAGATACAATTCAAAATTAATCAACGACTAAATTGAAGCCTTAATTTCATCTATAAATACACAACAAGAAAACAAGGTTTTTGTGAGGGCCAAAAGCCCTCACAAAGGGGAAGAAGCAACCATAGAGTGGGATTTTGTGAGGGCTTTTGGCAGCCACAAATAAGCTGGTCACAAAGTTTTGTGAGGGCTTTTGCAGCCACAAAGTGTGTGAAACAGGTTGGCATTTGTGAGGGCTTTTGCAGCCACAAAATGCTGCATTTGTGAGAGCCTTTGCAGCCACAAAAAGCTGCCTTTATGAGGGCATAGGCCGCTACAAAGGACATACTGACTTTTTTAGATTGAAACTTTGGGAGGGCCCAGACCGCCACAAACTCCCTCCTTTGTGAGGGCTTAGGCCGCCACAAAATATTACGTATTTAAAAAATTAATTTTTAAATTCAAAATTAATAGTTTATTATAATATTATATATAATAAATTAATATAAATATAATATTAAAATTTAAATTTAAATTATAATTAAATTCAGATTAAAATTAGATTTAAAATATAATATAATTATAAATTAAATTTAATATATAATAAACTAATGTTAATATAATTAAAAATTTAAAATAAAATATTTAAATCAAAATTAAAGATTAATTTAAATTATAAATAAATTTAAATTTAAATAAAATTAAAATTAAATATTGAAATTAAATATTAAAATTAAAATAAATATTATATATAAAAGTATAATATTAATAATAATTAAAGCTAGCAATTACCACAAAATCAAATAAAATATGCATTCCAAAATTAACAAATAATATCTTACAAACGCAAAATAATGTCTTAATATCATCAATTTTAATAATGTTTTTTTAAAATAAAAAACTTTGACATATATGTCAATTAGGGGATTGTATATTAATTAATTTGGAAATAATATAATAAATTATTAATCAAGACTATATTATTATACAGACCTATACAAAATTTTAAATGATGTTTTTTTAATAATCAAGACTTATTTATAACAAAAAATAATATTATCATCAATTTTAATAATGTTTTTTAAAATAATAATTATATTAACATCAATATATTTAATTTTAACCGTGTTTGAAAATGTTATTTATCATATATTACGTAAACAACATCATTCCTATTTTTTTAAAAATAAATTTATAAAACTAATCTAAATATATATATATATATATTACTAATCTATATTTTAAAAATTATATATATATATATATATATATTTACTAATCGAAATTTAAAATATATAAAATACTAACTTGATGCCGAGTAGCGTCTGACTTGAAGCTTTCACTCACATACGATGCTTGCAAGTCTTCGAAATAATTAACATCCACTGTAAAAAAAATTCAATAATATTAATTACTTATATCAAATTAAAAAAATAAAATTATAAAACTACATATATAATATAATTTATACTTACCAAAATTAAATCTAGCTTGATGAAATATGTTGTGTAGAGAGAAGGTGAAGAAAATAGTTAGAAGGAGGTTTTAGAGAGAAGTTGGATGTGAAAAAATGAAGGAGGAGTGGAGAAATATATATAGAGTATGCTTGACCCTTTGTGGTGGCCAAAGCAGCCACAATGGCCAATGGATACAAGGAATTTGTGGCGTCTTGGGCGGCCAGAAAAGTCAAGTTCCTTTGTGGCGGCCTTTGCAGCCACAAATGCCACGTACGCTTTCCTTTGTGGCGGCCTATGCAGCCACAAATGCACTGGTCACGTCAGTCCTTTGTGACGGATTTGACCCTCACAAAATTGATTTTTTGTGGCTGTAAAAGCCCTCATAAAATCCTTAAAAATTTAACTGGATTTTGTGGCTGCCTAAGCCCTCACAAAATCACAACGTTGTGATTTTGTGAGGGCTTAGGCAGCCACAAAATCCAGTTAAATGTTTAAAAATTTGCGAGGGCTTTTTCAGCCACAAATAAAGACCAATTTCAATTTTGGCATTTGTGAGGGTTTTTTCGGTCACTAATTTGTGAGAGTTTTATTTGGCCACAAAATATTTATAAAGTTGGCCACAAAATAGTGTTTTTCTTGTAGTGATAGATACTTAGGGATGAAGAAGAAGATCATCAAAAAATCAGACAAGAAGCTCAAAATTCCAAATTCATCTTAGAGTTGAAAAAAAGAAATATTTTCTTAAAGTGTGATAGTCATTGTTATAATTAACTTGTTTGAAGCAACTATTCAAATTCCAAACATTTGTATGCAAACCTGATAGTGTTGTTAGTGTGCCTTTAACAATTTGGGGCTATCAGATTGTGTGCAAAAGATTTGGCTGATAGGGTCAAGGTGTTAGTGTGCCTCAAAAGTTGGATTTGTCAGGCTATTTGTGAAGAATGGCTTAAAGGCTCATGTTCTTTGTAATTTAACTTGTTGATTTAGTGGATTAAATCCTTCTTAGTGAAGAGACTTGAATATAGCCAAGTTAGTGGTGAACTATAAAAAAATTACTTGTATCACTTTATTTGTATACTCCTTAATTTTGTAATTGCTTCTACTCCAAGTAAATCATCAAATATGAACTAGTTTAATCAAATAACGAAAAAGTTGTCAACTTAGTCAAACACAATTCAACCTCCCTTCTCGTGTTTGCACTTTCAAGCATCTCTCATTCTATTAAAGATGTTAAAGGTCTTAAACACAATTTATTAAGTATTAGTCAGTTAATTAACAATAATTATGATATTACATTTAATAAAAAAACAAGCAAACCTTAGATTAATCTCAAAATTGAATACATTTCAACTAGTTAGAGGTCTACTTAAGCTTAGCTACAAAACTGAAATTAAATGTGAAGCTTGTCAAAAGGGAAAACAAACAAATAACTCATTTACCTCTAATAACTTACTCTTTATCTCAAAACCCTTTAAACTTTTTTATATAGATCTCTTTGAGCTAGTGAGAACAACCTCACTTAATGGAGATAAGTATGGCTTTGTGATAGTAGATGATTACACTAGGTGGACATGGGTAAATTTCTTATGCAATAAAGATGGATGCCACAAAGTTTTTATTGCATTTTGCAAACAAGTAACGAATGTTACAAAGATTGCCTCTGATGTATGGGTCTGAAGTTTGGGTTTGACAGTTGGGTTTGAAGATTGGGTCAAAAGATTGCCTATGAAGAATGGTTATGAAACTGAATATGAAGATTGTCTCTAAAGATTATTTGAAGACTGGATTTGAAGAATATCCCTAAAGCCCTTGTGTGCCTCTGATTTACACAAACCCAACATGTCTCTGAAGAGTTCATACCAAGGTATAATTAACTCTAAAGAGATTGTTCAAATCATAAATTCAAAGCTCATAATCCGTTGATCAAAATAGTGCAACACACTCCTAATGATGCCTCTAATGTTGCAAAAACTCTGAAGTTTCAACAAGATGATTTGCCCAATTCCAGTAATTCTAAGTCATGCAATACTGCCCCCAAATAATGTTATTCAAGAAACCCAACATCTTACTCCAACAAGAAAGTCAATGTCTTTGATGGAAAGTTAATGACTAAACTTGAAAGAATTTAATATGAGAAGAAGACTTAGCCGAATCAAAAACTTATAAAGATCCAAGAACAACCTGAATCGATTCCAACTCAAATCAAGCAAGAGTATAAAAGAAGATTCGTGTTTTTGTAGACAATCTAAATTAAGTTTTGATAAGAAAATCTTTGACCAAGTTGAAAAGAAGATATAGTCAAGCTTTGTTTGGAAGAAGATTTGATCAAGATTTATCACAAGAAGATATGAACTATTTACTAGAAGATTCTATCAAGATTTATCTACAGAAAGAGTTGATAATAATCTACAAGAAGATATGAATTATTTATAAGAAGATCTGATCTAGTTTATCACAAATGATACGAATTATTTAGAAGAAGATCTGATCAAGATTTATCTACTAGAAAATATGACTTATTTATAAGTAGAGTTGATTATAATCTATAAGAAGATATGAATTATTTACAACAAGATATGATCAAGAATTCTTTACATGAAGAAACACCCACAAGAAGATACATTTATTATTTGCAAAAATATGATTTAGAGTTTGCAAGGACAAAGGAGAAACCTTAACTTATTCTATAAATAGATACTCAAGACGGAAGAAAAAAAATAAGAGAACTCTCAAACACAAAATTTCCCAAGTCATTAAATTTTTTTGATTGAAAAAGGTATGTGGGGTTATTTTGATGGAACTTATGTTAAGCCTACTGAAAAAACTGTTCAAGAGATTACTAGGATTAATAATTATGTTGAGTTGTTTATAAGAGTGCAACTAGCAAAATATGAAATTTTTAAAGAGATTTTAGATCACTTGAAACGTTTGTATGTTCAGTCTAGCTTTGCAAAATGTTGTCAGTTATAAAGTGATATTAGGTCCCTTAAGTAGAACAATACGACCATTTAGGAATTCTATACAACAATGACTAATTTGTGGGATCAATTGGCTCTTCTGGAATCAACTGAGTTGAATGTTGTCAAAATGTACATTGATTTGATAGAGGGGCAACGTTTGGTTTGTTTTCTAATGGCTCTTCGTGATGATTTTTAGGGCCTTTGTGGGTGTATTTTGCATCGTTCCCCTATTTCTACTATTGAAATAGTAGTTAGTGAATTATTGGCATCGTTCCCCAAATAAGGGAATTCTCTCAACTCCTCCATTTTTTTTTGTTGCTGATAGCGTTTCAGCAAGTGTACTAAATCATTGTAAGTAATAATAAAACAGCAGTACCGAGTGTCGAACTCAAGGATTGTGTTTTACTATTGAATTATATTTAATTACTAAAATTGAACAAAAAGTTTACAGATTGATTGAAATAATATTTAAATTAAAAACTGTAATAAAACAATAATAGAATTGATCTTTTATAATGAGAAAAATGTCAGGGATGAGTTTCACTTCGAATCCAACCTTGGTGTCCAATTTGATCCTAGTTACTGAATTCCTTTATTGAATTATTACCGAATTCTCTTTATTATTTTTGCCCTAATGACTTAGTGACAGAACCTTTAATTCCAAAGTAACCCATAATTCCTTAGTAGATTTAAGATTATAATTAAGCATTAGCGTATAGAAATTCTCTTGTAAATTATTGCTTTGTAACTAATTTAATTGGTTTCATGACTTGCATCTGTCCCTAGACTACAAATTCATGAATTTCTCATTTCACGTATTCGTAAAGTCCACTTCCATTTCAAAATACAAATCGTAGAACATTTTAATGTTGATCAAACAATAAAAAGCATTAAGCACAGAGATAAGAAAAATAATTCAATAAACTCATTCATATAACTAGAAATCAAATTAGAAAAATAAGGGTTTCATCTGGTTACACTCATCCCTAACAAATAGGGTTTAGTTACTCATGACAGAGATACAAAAGATAGGGATTAAAGAAGAATTACAAGAATGATTCATGGATGATTCTTGATAAAATTGCTTCAATGGCGTTAGAAACGGCCATCTTTGAGTTTCTATGCTAGAGCACAAGTCTTCCAACTTCCCAAGAGTAAAAAAAGATCCCTAAACAATAAAAAATTCTGTTTTAATGATTGCTGATGCGCATCACGCGCCCCAGCCGCAGGATTTGCGCTCCAGGCGCGTATTGGCAGTGAACAATGGCTGGAAATGCGCTTCAGGCGCGCTCCAAGCGCACAACATCTGCTGTCTGACGTATTTTGCATTTTTCTCACCATTTGAGTCTGAATTTGGTCTCGGTGTCTTCACAAAAGTTGTAGATATGGATCGTATCTTTCATTAGAACTTGGAGTGACATTAATTGGACATCTAGAACTCCAGATATGGCTGAAATACTCCACATATGTCATGTTGATTTTTCACCAAAATTCAGCACTGCACTAAAACAAAGTAACAACGCAAAACTACGAAAAATCTCTACTTAATTAAGCAAATAAGAACAAAAACATTTCATTAAATCAAATAACTAAAATCAAAAAAATATATTAAATAACTCATTAAATTAACTAATGATTAAAGATAAATAAGACTAAAATCAATAAAAATTATGCATATGATGAAGAGTCATCAGTTGCTCCTATTGAAAAAAAAAATCTCAAAGGAGGGTTGGGCTAGATAATGATGAATGTGCATTTTGCAAGGAAAAAGGTCATTAAAAAGCACATTGTCCGAAATTGGGGTGAGCATATAAGAAGAACTTTAGGGGGCCATCGTCCAATGTTGTGTTTTCTACTCCTCCTACCATTGGATATGTTTCTGCTTTTAGATTAAAATATTTGACTTCTAATAAAGCTTTAAGAAACTTACAAACCAATGATATTTTAGATTGTTGTGGTTGTAAACTTGCTAAATTTCCAACTTTATCGTTTAGTAAAAGTGTTTCAATTTCGTAAGCGCTTTTTGATTTAGTTCACTTTGATGTTTGGGATCCCTCATCGGTTTTCACCAAAGGTGGATCTAGATATTATGTTTCGTTTATTAATGATTACACTTGTTATTGTTGGGTTTATCTTATGAAAAATCGGTCTGGATTTTTTTGACGTTTATCATATATTTCGTGTCATGGTCAAGACTTAACACAATGTTGTTATAAAGTGTTTTCGTTGTCATTTAGGTGGTGACTATACCTCTAATAAATTCTCTTAAATACTTGCTTATGATGGCACCCTCCACCATACAACTTGTATTGATACTCTCAACAAAATGGAGTTGAAAGGAAACTTCGTCATATTATTGAGACTGCTATTTCTCTTTTGTTGTCTGATTTGGTTCTCATAGAGTTTTTGGGGGAAGCAGTTCTCACTGTTGTTCATGCTATTAACAAAACTCCATCATTTGTCATATCAGGTTTGTCTCCCTTTGAAAAATTGTATGCTTTTATCCTTGATTACTATTCTCTAAAAGTCTTTGGTTCTACTTGTTTTGTTCTTCGTCCACAAGTAGAGTGCAGTAACTTAGCTTCTCGGTCTGCCATGTGTGTTTTTCTTGGTTATGGGGATGGTCAAAAGGGTTATTGTTATTATACTCTTGTGATGTTATTTTTCTGGAGCACATCAATTTTTACTTTGTTTCCTCTGATTCTCCAATTATTAAGAGTTCAGAACTAATCCATATTGATTCGTTTGGTCCAAATGATAATGCTTCTAGTGATTGTAATATTGTGAATTTCAGGACAAATACTATTACTCCACATGATGACATCCATCTTGTCCCCCCGATTGTCCAACCACCTCATGCAATTTTTTATCCTCCATCTCAGCCTCCCCACTACCCTTCTCGTCACTGTAAGTGTACTTAGTTACTTATTTTGTCTACTCCACTTATTCAACTTTGTTTTCTTTTTTCTTAACTTCTGTTCATGGTTTATTTAAGCCCTCTTCCAGTAAAAAGGCTATTCTTTATCCTCTGTAGCAGCAGACTATGACATAAGAACTCTCTGGATTTCACAAAATAGATACTTGGGAATTAATAGCTATTCCTCCTGGAAAACATGCTATTGTGTCTCGTTGGGAATACAAGATCAAAACGAAGTCTGATGGGTCGGTTGAGCACTATAAAACATGTCTTGTTGCTAAGGGATTCTCTCAACAATATGGTATGGATTATGAAGAAACTTTTGCTCTTGTACCAAGATGACCATTATTTGTACTCTTGTTGTCATTGTAACAATTTGCCAATGACATATTTCTCAAATGAATGTCAAAAATGCATTTTCAAATGGTGAGCTTCATGAAGAAGTTTATATAGTCCCTCCATAAAGAGTTTCTTATAATCAGGGGGAAACGTGTAAGTTAAAAAAGGTTCTCTACGGTCTTAATCAAGCTCCTCGAGCTTGGTTTGAGAAATTCTCTAATGTGATCACTTCTCTTGGTTTCTGCTCTAGTGAACTTGACTCTCCATTTTTTATAAGGTCCGCCTCTTATGTACGCATTATACTTTCTTTGTATGTTGATGATATGATTATTACATATGATGATGTTAGTGGAATCAATAAGTTGAAATTGTAGTTAGCTAAACAGTTTGAGATGAAAGACTTGGGAACTCTTCACTATTTCTTGGGGATTGATTTGCTTGCTCTCCTAAAGGCTACCTTCTTTCTCAATCCAAGTACATTGCCAACATTCTTGAACATACGCGTATTTATGATAATAGGGCAGTAGATACTCCTCTTGAGTTGAATGTGAAATATGCTCCCTCGGATGGTGTTCATTTACCAAATCCCACTTTGTACCTTACTTAGGTTGACATCCTGGTGTATCTTACGATTACCAAACCTAATATTGCTAATATTTTTATGTTAGTTAGTTTGTTGTCTCTACCACTATAGTACATTGGGAAGCTATTCTTCATATTTTTTGTTATCTAAGAGAAACTCAATTTCAAAGTCTTATATTTTCATCGTCGTCCTCATTGGAGTTACATGTTTATTCTAATGTTGATTAGACTGGTGACACCACAGATTGTAAGTCCATCACAAGATTCTTTATCTTTCTTGGTGACCCTCTTATTTCTTGGAAGACTAAGAAACAAGATATTATCTCTCGCTCTTCTTCAGAAGTTGAGTATCGTGCTATGACATCCACTACTGGTGAAATAATTTGGTTACGTTGGCTTCTATCTGATATGTGAATCCCTCTTTCTAAGCCAACTCCAATGCACTGCAATAACAAGAGTGCTATTCAAATTAATCATAACTCTGTCTTTCATGAATGCACCAAGCACATAGAGATTGATTGTCATCTTACTCATCATTATCTTTAGCATAGAACCATTACTCTACCATTTGTCTCTTCTTCTTTACATATTACTGATTTATTCATAAAGATGCATTCGATTAAACGTTTTCGTTTTTTGGTTGACAAACTCACGATGTTTCATGTTAATGCATCGTGAGTTTTATGGGAAATATTAGATAATATTATCATATATTAGTAGTAAGGGTATTTAGACTTTTCTATTCTCTTGTATATATACTTATTGTAACCCTATCACATTAAGGTTGTTGTTCATCTGGTATATGAAACCCAAGGGGGTTCTTTGTGTTTGTCCTCTCTTCATCTTCCTCCCTTCTATGTTTATTATTGTTAATAGTTTTATACTTGATACTATAGAATATACAACGCTGTCATGTTACTTTAATAACTTAGATGGCCTAAAAATAATGATGCTTTCCAATTTTTTAGCCTAGTTCTGAGTATCGATGTTTTTAGAATATGGAGTTAGTCATGTCTTGATGCCTTTAAGTGTGTAATGCTTTGTGTGTTTTTTCGGTTATGTGGTTTGCAACCATGTCACATAGGTATGATGATAAAAAGAGAAGAGGTGAGAAGTTATAAAGTACTTAGCACAAGAGGTTTCTTGAAAGGTATTGTATGCTAATTTTTGCTAATGTTCTTATTACCATTAAAGAATAGATGATACCAATATTATTAGGTTCTATTGTCAAATTTAATAGATACCTATTTTTTAAGGGGTGTATTTTGAGTTTATTTACTCTATTTTCTATATGAGTTTTTATACTCTATGTTCTAAATGCATTCTGTATAAAATTATGGTTGTGTATGAAATTTTGGTTGGTATAAAATTTTAGTTATGGGATATATACAGGTGGAAAAATAGATTTTTTAAGTTGGGTGAACTGACTTAGTAACGAGTGATTTTTTAAATCGCTTGTTTTAAATCTAACCCAGAACCAACTTAACAAATATTTTTAACTAACTTAAAAAAGTACTTATGCACTCTCATGAGTTAGTTTTTTATTTAATTTCAAAATAGTTTTTCCTCAAAACTGAAAAAATAGGGTTTATAATTCTTATTTTTATTTTAAAATTAACATGTCACCATTACAACAACCATCAACCACCACCAACACCACTAGCTACTCACTCTAACTAGGGTCACCACCATCACTGACCATTGTTCACTCAACTCCTTCCACCATCTATGATCGCTACCACCCACCTCCAACCATCATCTCTCATCATCGACCACCTACCTCCAACCACTGCCACGATCTTTGATCGCCGCTATCATCACCATCCACCCACCTCCACTACACCTTCGACCACATACCTTGGTATATTAGGTATAATAAAAAAAGTCATAGCTAATATAGATATTTCCTTTATTTAAAGTTATAGATTACAATTATAGATTAAAAGTTTAAACAAATATTTTTCATCAATATATATTAAAAAGTACTTAATAAATATTTATAATTGATATATAAAAAAAATATGACAAATATTTGTCAATAATATAAAAAATATAGACAAATATATGCCATTAATACATTAAAAAAAATAATATCCATATTTGTCACTAGTATATATTCAAAAATCATGGGACAAAGAGCAATAGTGGATACTTCAAGTAAGTCCATTCTTGTGTAAAATTTAATGGACCGGTGGAGACTAAGTGCTATTGTGGAGGCGTTGAATAAAGGTAATCAGATTAGAAAATCTTTTGCTCAAGCTTTTCCCAACGTTTGCAATATTTCTTTTAATGAATTACCAAAATCAAGTTTGAAAGGAGCAAATCTTATCTTTAAAATTTTGGAGGAGTAATATAGAGCTGATTTGAAAGAGTGCACAAATCATCTTCAGGACAAACTTATTTTATGTAAGAGAGATTCGTCCGTAAATTAGATAATTTACGTGTAAAATTAGTTAGGATTTGGAAGTCAATTGGTCTATGGAAACTTAACTCTTTAGGAAAAGAATTCTATGAAAGATCTTGAAGTGTTCTAACTATAGATTCATGGAGCCTTAATATGGGTTCCTCAAATTATTCATTTGGACTTCACATTTCAACCCTAATAATCAATCATAAACAAACAACAGTACAATGTTGGGTTCGTTTCTTGTGTTTGCCCGAGAAATATTGGCGTTTGAAGATTTTTTTGCAATTGCTAAAAGTCTTGGAATTCTAGTTAGTCTTGATGCACATACAAGTAAGAACTATAATATAATCTGCACGTTGCGCGAGTGTAATTTATAAAATATTCTTTTAGTATAAATTTTTAAAAAAGTTTGAAGGTGATATTTATGGGGTATAAATGTATTAATCGGATTAGAAAAAAGATTTCAAATTTATAAGTTTCTTAGTTTATAAGAATATTGGTTGTATAACAAAAGAATAAATTGAATGGAAACAATTGAAAATTTTATGATAAAATGAGTGATTTTCACTCTAAAAAATATTATTAAAAAAAGATGAGTTAGTGTTTGTATACACAATTAAATATATTTAAATAAAATGAGTGATTTTCACTCTAAAAATATAATTAAAAAAATATGAGCGGTTGTTTGTATATATTTTGTTTTGTTTTATACATTCAATCATTATAGAATACTTTCTTCTTATAAAAAGTATAATATATATTTGGAATCATTGATTTGAGATATATTTGTAAGCATTGACTTTTCTACGATCATTATTTTTATTTTTGTTTGATTTTTTATCTTGTGTACTATTATTTCTTTATTAATTTTTTGACTAATTCAATGAACTATTATTTCTTATATAATTTATGTTTCATATATATCTCATTTTCACTTAAACTTTCGATAATTAATTTTTAATTAGAGGTGTTATATCACGTATTTTTTTTCAAAAATATTTTGATTTAATTATCTTTTTTGGAGACTGTATATAATAAATAAACTCAAAGTATTATTTTTTATAATAAAAACACGAAATAATGTTGAGAATGATAAGGAATGATTACTTAATTTTGATCCTTTTTGTTCGGTAATTGAAACTATGCTCTGATTTATGCTTCCTCCAATCTATAAGTTTAATATTTTGAAATAAGTTTTTTTTTTATTTTAATGAATAATTTATATAGACAAATATTTT
>JBBPBT010000487.1:1240302-1251952 GCA_037974875.1 Cicer bijugum
AATATAATTAAAATATTGTGATGTATTTATATACAATGAATTAAAAAAGTAATTAACAATTAAATTAAATTTGTAATGGAAGTAATAATTTTTTTTTAATTGTAGAGATATAAACAAATTTTAGAATTGTTACGTCATACTATTAAATAATATGACAAAATGAATGTTACATGATATATAAGGATGTGATGTGACAACATTCTATTTTGGAAGTTTGTTTTAATATATTATATTAATAAAGAAAGTTTGTTTTTCTTATGAAAGTTGAATATGAAAATTTGCTTTTCTTTTTTCTCACATTGTTAAATTATTGGTCATGATTTTGCTACTTTCAAGCAAAATGTAGTGAATGTTGTAAATGTAGAAAATCAAACTAAAGAAAAAGTTTCAAAGCGGGTAGTTAGTAAGTATATGTCAATTCATAAGGAAGTTAACGATAAAGTACTCGGAGATACATAGATTATAATTCAAAAACATGTGGTGTATAAGACAACTTTAGATGAGATCAAGACGTTTATAATAATTCTCTTTTGAGATTTGTGGACCGTAATGCATTAAAAACAATCGTTCATGGAAAGGTTGTCAGCGTTGATATATTAAAACAAGAAGAAAAGAATGCTTCATTGATGGAAGGGATTGGTATAAAATTATGTGATTCTTGAGATTTTTGGTAGTAACTTGTCTGATGCAAATAGCAATATTCAATTGGTGGATGATGTTGAGCAAACGCAATGAGAGAATCAACATGTAAATAAATATTTCGATATTTGTCTTGGTTTTTGTAGTGATAAAATGTCACATGATATGAGAATGTCAAAAGTTATCAAATCCAATATGGATAAAATCTTAACCAAAAAATTGCTCATGCATGAAATGCATATTTTCGAAAGACATGGTTTTACTAAAGTTTCTAAGTCCAGAAATAAATTATAAAAAAGATATATTTAAAGGTTGAAGAAACAACTCTTATTCTAGCAATAGAAGATCGATGATATAAGCATCAAACTTCGTTGTAGAACTGTCTCAAAACAATAGTTAACTAGATTATGGTTCGCGCGTTGCACATATATTAATTAATTAATTAATTAAATTTTTTAAGTTTTATAAGTAATATTTTATATATTATAAATATGATTTTCTTATAATATTACTTTATTGATTTGTAATAATTAAGTAAGATTAGGAAAATTAAAATGAGGGAAAATCATGTTTATCACAATCATCAAATTTAATTTTTAAAATATTTTGTAAAACTTGAATGATAACTTATTATATAGGATGATTGTTTGTCTCTTTGTACTTTGATTGTCAATTTATTTTTCAGCATATAATTATGGTACTTGTATTTATTTGATTAAATAAAATATAAAATACAAATCTAAAAATAAAATGTAAAAAGTTAAAAATATGATTGACTATTTAATATTTTTTATTTTAAAGAATGTTAATATTGAATTATATTGTAGTGTTGTCTAAATTTATTTATTTTATTAGTATGATGTTTTAATTGCAAACATGAGAAGTTGTTGTAAAGAAATTTTTTTATTGAATGTATTTCATCAAAAGTTTAAAATTTATTTTATTAAAGAAATACAAATATTTTAAATATAATTTTAGGTATTTAAAATATGTGGATTAGTTGTTGATTTTTCTTTTCACTTTAGTTTATGTTTCTCTTATTTGGTTTGCACTTCGTCCCCTTAAACTTTTGTCTAAAGAAAGTCAATATATATATATATATATATATATATATATATATATATATATATATATATATAATATGAAAGACAATATTATATCATAAAACAGACGAATTGAATTCACTCATGTAAGTGCAATCATGGACACCGTCATTTACAATTCATTTATAAAATATATTAAGGCTGTATAAGAAGTACTCTAATCAATTATTAAAAGTTCATATTACATAGATGAAAGACATTTTAAGGGATTGACAAACCAATCAAAATATTGCAAAGTAGACAATTTTCCTTCTCTTAACAAACCAACTCCAAGAAGTAACTTTAATTTGTGCTAAAAATCCTTTAAAATCAGTAGTCCTCCCCATAAAAAAAATGATTTTGTTCAGATGGCCTCATATACACTAGATGGTTGCACACCAAATTATATGTCTTCTCCTTTTGCTTCTATTTCCTTAGAGAATTTGTCTAAATTCTAGGAAGTTAATAATAGGTGAATGTGAGGTACGAAGTTATAACCAATCCAACCATATCTTGATTTGAGATGTGAATGAACATCCCAAAAATAAGTGCTTGCAAGATTCCAAAGTATTGAAACAAAAAACACATGGAGAAATGAATCATGTAATATTCCAAGCTTTAACAACAATTCTCTCGTAATCGATTAGTCATGTTTATAGTAATATCTTGCAAGGGTATCTCTGTTACTCACGATTTTCTCTCCCCCTTTTTCAACGGTGAAAATTAACGATTTTTTTCTCTAGTCACCGGATTCGAATGAATGGTGGTACTTATCCCTTTCCCTTATATACCGAGTTCAATTTCCGTGGAGGACAACACTCACTAATTTTCAATGATGAAAAAGGGGAGGGAGAAGTTTGTAAATACAGTACTTATCAAGGAGCTCTTACATATGTAAGCTATATGCAATTTGTTTCAGCAAAATCTCAATAGCATAGCTAATTTAATCAAATTGAGATTTATCTTTTTGTAACCGATAGTATGAAATCGTGTGAATTTAATGATTTCTACAATGACAAAGCGGAAAAATTTGTTAACCTTAATTTTATACAAATAATATAAAAATTTGATAGTGGTGGAGTTAGATAATTCGAAATATGATGAAAATAATGTGTTTATATTAAGAGGTATTTTTAGAATTAAAAAAGACTTGTCAATAGTTATTGTTCACATTATATATAGGTATAGATTCAAATAATATAATATTAAAACAAAAGTATCGAACGCATGAAAATACGTAAAGAAAATGGTGCAGTTACATAATGACGGTTGTTTACAATTTAAAATGTGATGAAAAAGAACACGTGGTGTTATAAAATTAGTGAAAATGAGCGTAATATATATATATATATATAATTAAAAATAAAGAGTAGAGATAAAGATGAAAGAGACAAGAAAATAGACTTTGTAAAATATTCTTCACAAGTTTATGTGTACTTTACAATGCAACACAGGTCTTATTAATATGACATAAGTGTTGTAAGTTAGAATCACATGAAAAAACTAAATTAATATTAATTTGGACTAAATGCCAATAACAATGAAGATAATCATTTACTCATAGGAGTTAAGGAATATAGAAAAATTTAAGGAAATAGACACCAGGACATCAACATTTATCTTTAGGATTATTCATAACAATGCTCTTGGATGTCTATGAAAAATATGTCTTATTAAAATTTTACTAAATAAAAAAAATCTTGTAGGAAAAAATCCTAGTAAAAGAAAAAAAAGTACAATATCCGCTATTTAAATTTGTCTCGTTAAAAATCTTACCAGCAAAACTATGTGATCCAAAACCATAGTGAATGGCAAAAGAGTATAAAACATATTCATTTCTCCTCCTCAGTTCAACAATCATCTTGGAGATGACGAAGACCAATGTACTAGCAGCTCAAAATTTATTTGAGAGTGACTTTGTAAAAGGTATGCAAGATTATTACACGAATAAATTTATTGATTATTTGAATCACAATCTTTCAGAAGATCATGAGTGACAAGAACTTTAGAGAAATATGTTTTGTTTAATCCTATTTAATGAGTCATTCTTTCAAGTGATCAACACAGATAATCTTATCTTCACAAATGATCTATATTGAACCATAGACCTCAACCAAGAATATTCTCAACTGGCTTTACGTATTGCTAAAATTTTGTTGGGAGGATTAGACAAATAACTTGCACATCTAAGGTAACAAAGTAACTATTTGATGATAAATAAATAATATACCAGAACATGTATATTGATTAGTGCCCTCAATTGAACTAAGATATGATACTTCAAGAACAATTAGTTCTTCATCTTTTTTCAAGATATCTAAAACCGTTTTTGTTTGTATATAGTGACATTAGAAGTATTAGAGTACACAACAAACATGATTTCTCCATATATAACTATATTATATTTTGTTATATAAGCTTCATAATTCACAAAAATATTATTTTCATACTCATTTTTAAAATCTTAAAAATAATTAGACAAATTATATCATTTCTATATCTCTCATAGAAAATATTCACTAACAAAATTATACAATATGCATCTAGATTGTTTAAGCACATAAAAAGACTTATTCATTTTGATTAAGTCATCTCTTCAATAGTTTGAATTACATGTCCCACAAAAATTAAATCATTTACGGAATTTCATATACTCATCACTATCAAGTGAACTATAAAAATTTCATTGTAACACATATTTCATGTAAATTGATCCTTTATGGCTACTAAACTTAATAAAATATGAAAAAGTTCTTGAATCCACTTAAGATAAATATGTCTCTTCAAAATTAATAGTAAACTTTTACCAATGCTCTTAAATATATGTACATCATTATTCTAATTAATTTCACATCTTTAGATGTGTGAACTACAAGTCCAAAAGAATTTTGCTTTCAAAGCTAACTTAATTCCACTTCAATTAATTCTTTATAATTTTCAAGCATTTCTTTGTCTATAATCTTTAATATACTTTGGTTCATGATCTTCGATCTTCAATATCATTTATCACATATAGTGTTATATTATATTTAAAACATTGTCAATGTTGACTTTATTTCGATTTCATCTTTTTCCATTCATGATATAATTTATCAAGATTTCTTTATTTTCATAATTTTTAGGTATCTAATCAGTTCTTCTGGAATTGAAAAATTGTGTAAAAGTACTATTTTGGAATTTTCATATCCTCACATGGGCCATCTTTCTTTTTAGCTTATTTTCTTGTTTGAGAATTTTTTTCATTGGCACTGACTCTTCTAACACACTTGAGGTGCAGTTGAGACTCATTTTCAATATTAGATTCCCATCATGGACATCCATTTAGATTGGATCATTAGCAACTGATAACTGGTTTCATAAACTTTACAAATGAGTTTTATGTTGAACTTTTGGTTCAAACTAGGTTATATGAGGATCAAGGTGAGATGATATATTTCAATAATTATTTTCAGATGTTTATTTTCTCCCTTTAATATTAGAACTATTAATTCATCAAATAATAATAAGCAAACTCATCTATAAACAAGTCTCTAATTTCTTGGCTCAATATACTATATTATAAATGGAGATTTTATATCCAATATATATTTCCTAATATTCTTTTATGGTTCATCTTAGTGCATTATTTTGGAGCTATTGATAAAACACATCAAAAAAATATCTAAGATGGAGAATATTAGATTATCAATCCATAAATTAATTGTAAATTAAGGGGATGATTTACATATATTAACTTGTTAGTTTGATGCAAATTAATATCTTGGCATACATGATTAAACATTCCCACTGTAGAATTTAGAAGTTATGATCTCATAAGTATTAACCACACAATTAATTTTAGATAAATATTCAATATCAATTCCAATACAATACTTATGAGAAAATGACCTCTTAATCAAATTAGTTGACACAACAATCTCACAAATTTCTTGTTGTCAGTTGATAACAAAAATACTTCGATGTGTTCATCCACAAATACTACCTTATATACATTATAGAAATTTGAGAGACTCATTCCCTCGTATTGTTAACTTTCATTGGGAACTAACAACTAACATAAAGTTATTGGGTTGAAGAATTTTCTTGCTTTTCAATACATGTCAACATAAAAAAATTCTACACCATTATTTGGAATAGTAAGATCATGATCATAAGTCGCGCTAACGAAATATTATCATCTTCACATGTAACACATATAATCTCAGTTATTTCATAAAAGCTAAACTATTGAGGTAACATATAAGCTCATAAATCAGAATATAAATTTAGCTTTTAACAACTTACCTTACCACAAATTGTTGTTATTCTTTCTTCTCATGACATTTTTATATATAATTACAAGTATATGAAATTTACAAACTTCCTTCATATATATTATTTGTGATATCATTATTAATTAAGAATAGAAAAGTCTATATTAAAATTTATGCTAATTGAGATTTTATCATTCACTTATAACTCATCAATTTCACATCAATTGTAGTCTATACCACACCAATTATCACAACCTCAACATTGGTTATATAATCTATATGTGATCTTTAATATTTTTACTCATTCATTGTTCTTTTGTTTAATCACAATGTTATTCTTTCAAAATATTTTTAATTTTAATGCTTCAAGAGAATATTCAAGTAGTATAGAAACATTCACACGAGAATATTGTCTCTCATTTTGCTGCTTCAAAAGCATATTGGAGTTGTATAAAAATATATATTATCTCTTATTTTTCTTTATGTTAAATTAACATTAAGATCAAATAGAACTTATAAATTTCAATTATCATGTCAATGTATTGTTCTTAGGAATTCAACCATATATATCCATAAATGATTGCCAAGGAAAATCGCAGCTTTCTTAATCCTACAAAGAGGCTTGATATAAAATTATTAATTTGTTCTTCAAGAACTATAGTACAAATCCAAATGATACTTGCGAATATTACGTTTAGCAATATATCATAGATGTTTTAATATTAATTCTTCAGAAATAATATCACAAATAATTTTCTTAAACAACTATTAAAAGAATTTATTTTTTGACCAATCTTTTAGGGATGCTTTAATCCTACATCTGTTTTGTTCTTCAAGAACTATATCTCAAGTAATTCATGTTGCGACTAAATCCCAAATTAATATTTTGATGATAATTAAACAAAAATTAATTAAGACTTCTAATTATAATTCTAAGTATTTTTGTATTTAACATGTGTGTCTGAGTGTGTTAATCAATTATAGGTACCAAACATTTCAAAACAGATCATATTAAAATGAAGCTAACTCATTCATAAAAAAGAAGAACGTTATTGACAGAATCCTGTAAAGCAAAGAACATTCTCCACAGTTCCAAAATAATAAAAATGATCATATTCTTAAAGAAAAGATTATATCCATTAGTTACAATTCCAGAATGCCTCCATAAATATACGTAGATCATTTCAGTATAAGAATCCCTTCAAAAGACAAAGGCAAAAGCTATGCTTCACGATTCATAAAGTCAGATCATTCTTCAAGTTGAGAAAGCTTCAAGTACAAAAAACTACAGATTGATTGGACACCTCAGTTGTACTTTTGCACAGCCTACACACGTGATACAAAGCATGGATCACTTCAGACAATTGTCAAGTGAAGATTAAACCTCAAGACATCTCGAAGCAGAAACAGAGAGAGTTATTGGTTTACAAGAACATTCCTGCTTTAAGCAAGAACATTTTTGCTTTATAGATGATCTTATCCACTGACTAACACATGACAATTGAACTATTCTCAATGGCCAAATGAGTTATCATAAGCCTTCTTGAAGTCTATTAAAGAAGCATCCAAATGAAAGATAGATCAAAGCTTCAAGTGCAAAGCAATACATCACTCATACAATCATATTCGAATTATCTTGAGCTTCTTAATCATTTTAGAGTTTCAGTTCTATTCTTAACTTGATATTAAAATCAATTTTTACTAAGTCCTGAATCCAAGAATCTATTCTCAAACACGAGTTGAGCATACTCAGATTCTACCAATCTTTCTAAATCATCACTTTGTAGCTCAAGAGTATAAAATATTTTGAGTCATTTGTAAAAATTCTTTTATATTTAAAAGGTAATTATAAAAATCCCTTTTGAAGATTGATAGGTAACATGTGAAAATTCTTTCTAGGTAGAAAGATAGTGCTTTGTAACAAATCAAAATTGGAAAAAACAAGAACGATCTTGCTTTAAGCACTTAGTGGAAAATCTCACAATTGTGAGAATTAAACGTAACCTGCGTTGAGTGAACTATGATATATCTGTGTGATATTTCTTCCCTTATCTCTATTTACTTTTTGTATTCTAATCATATTTTATATAGATTAGTTAAAATTGTGTGTTTTAACTAACCAAGAATGATATTCGTTTATAACCAAAATCAATCTTGAGTTAAATATTGAATTTTAATAGAAATTTCTAAAAATAGAAAATTACAATTCAAACGTCCATTTTTTGTAATTGACATTGTTACTTCAATTTATTGAGACTAATTATCCCAAATTTGTTGCTTGATTCATGTAAAGAGATTTTCTAAGAACTTTGCAAACAACCTAGTCTAGTTTACGTTAACTTTAGATGATACTATCTTTAGAGAGGAATTTCTTCCTTGTATGCATGACAGTATTGGAGCTGATTTAGCTAACTAATTAATGATATTTCTTTCCTTTTATATTAAAAAAATAAAAAATTATATATTGTTATCGATAAATAGTAAAATAGTTTCTATAATATATTTCAGTTTTCAATTTGATTAATAAATTTTATTTACAATTTTGTCCTATATATTTTAAAATTTGCACATTTGTCCATTTTTTGCAAATTGGTCCATAATATTTTTTAACTTAAGCAAATTGGTGTCTACAAATTTTTAAAATCATCCGTCAAATTTTCTAATTTTTTTTTAGGCTCAACTTTCAATATTCATAAATAGCACTTGTGGTTCCTTAATTTAATTTCAGTAAACGTTTTAGTCATTTTTTATTTGGTCTTTTATTTTAATTTTAAATGACAATTTGATCTTTTATGTTTTAACATGTCAATAATTTTATCATTTTTTTTATAAAAAATTCATCAAAAGTTTCAAACAAAATCCATAAAATTAATTATCATCTTCAATATAATGTAAATTTCATTGTTGACATTTTAAAAATAAAGGATAACATTGTAAAAATCTAAAAGATCAAATTGTCACTTAAAATTAAAATAAATGACCAATTCAGAAGAAAAAAAATAAAGGACTAAAACGTTAACTGAAATTAAGTTAAGGGGTTACGAATGCTAGCCTTTATAAAAAGAATAACTCCAGCAAAACACATTTTTTAACACATTCTATTTGATTAATTAAAATACACATCGGTTCCACCAAATTAACATGAAATCATTTAGTGGGACCTATATAAATTTTAACCAATAAAAAAATGTGTTAAAAATTATGTATTAAAGAGTGTATTATTAGTTATCCTCAAAATAAACTGTTGCTATATTCAAACAACAAAATTAATAAATCGCACATAGGTAATTGAACATTCCAATTACTTAAGATTTTAAAATTTTCTATAATTTTCAATTATTATATCCAAACACACTCAAGGTTGAGAAATGTTACTTGATGCATCTATAGACAACATGTGTAATCGATAGGAGTTAGTTATTGCAATAGAGACCATGTTGGACAATCATTATGGGACACCACATGACTTTCACCTATAACACAATTGATGGAAGAAGAAGCATTAACTATTTAGTATGTCAATGTGTAGATGAAGGAGCCGCAACTTCAACAAGTTTATTTGAAAAGTGAATCTAGAATTGGGCTTAGGAGTAGTGTTGAAAATATATGGTTAATTAAACTATACTGATAAATTGGATTATACTACATTTAAAAAAACCAAATCATTAAATTGGCTAATAAATTGAACTACATATTTAAATAAGTTTATTTAACTAAATTTATTTAAAAATTGGTTTAACAATTTTAAATTTTTTAAAAACTCAATTAAGAATTTTTTTTAAGAAAATTTTTGAGAAAAAAATTAGATTAAGATTGTTTATGAATATAAAAAAAAAATTAAACTCAATTAACAATTAAGATTGTTCATGAATAGAAAATATTGGGATTTTTTTTTCCAAAATAAATTTAAAACATTTTTTTCTTGAAAAACTTTTGAAGAAAAATAAAAAATATATGTTTATTGAAAAAAAATTGATTTTTTTTTTTCAAAAAATAAAAGACACTTTTTTCTTGAACACTTTTTTTTTAGAAATATTTTAAATCTATTTTTCTTGAAACAGATTTTGCCAAAAGAATTTTGAAAATTATTTACGTATATTTTTGTCGAAAAAAGGTCATATTTTTTAATTAAAAGAATTTTCAAATTCTTTATCTGAAAAATTAGTTCGAAATCAATTTTAACTAAAAATTTGTTTAAAATATTAAAATGATTTATATTAATAATTTAGGTCAGTATTGCACTGTACTTGATTTAAAAGTTTTTTTTAAAAAAACTGAACTAACAGAGCAACATGCAGCGGATAATCAATTTCCCAAACTTGCAAGAATCTGTGAGGAGCAATCAACAAATAATCACAACAACTAAAATTACCATCACAAAGGATACAATAATTTTTAACGTGGAAAAATCTTCTCAATGTGAGAAGTAAACAACCACAGGATCAAGCCAGTAATAGAGCTCCACTATGATCAAAATATGGGTACAAGACAGTTTCAAATATGGCACAAATTCGTGCTCAGTAATCAGCCAAAAACAGCAAGGTAACCAGTATAACAATCAGCCAAAACAATGAGAAAACAAGCATGAAATTGAGAACAAAGTTCAACAAAAAAAACCAGGAAACTGCTGTTGTCCGAGTTCAATTTCTCCCACCTCAGACCTCTGATCGATGACCCAACCGATCAGGTTGAAGTACCACGTGTCACGAACCTGCTGTCCAAATTTCAGCCCAATCCGACGGTGAACGAAGGAGAAATCGCGGATCTAGTGCAGCTACTCTGTTTTATGCGAAAATAAGTTTTACTCTTCCTCTCTCACTTTTCATTTTGCCTCACTCTCTTTGAATTCAGCTCTCACATGCACCCTAATCTGACCTTTCTCCACTTGGTTAAGTGAGACTCATGGGCTTGCACATATTGGGCCTTTCTCCACATAGGAAGGGAGCCCAAAACCCAACACAATTCAATTTAGTTTTTGCAATATGAATACTCGTAATTACTGCTCATAATTTCAATGCTAATTTGGTTCAGGTTAATTTAGTAGAAACTTTAACTTTGAGTTTGTTAAGAGATTGGTATATAAGATTATTAATACTATAGTAAGAGTAATTTCATGTGTAACGTTATAACTTTTCACATGTTCCATGATGTTTCCTTACGTAATGTGCATTTTATTATAAAAAAAAATGATAGATTCCTCCTTTCCATATGTATAGCATATGTTTCACAAGTTAACACACCATATATATGTTTCCATATTGTGTTTTTATTAGAAAAATATTAAATTTATACTAAAATATCTTATAAAGAGTTTTGTTTTTAAATCTTTAACAAGTCATTAATAATAATCATGTTTTCTTAAAAAAGTATTTATATGTTTTTTGACTAAAAAATTATTTTATATTAAATCTAACAATTGATATTTTAAAATTCCAAAAATATAATATCTAATCAAAACTTTAGATTTCACCTAATATGACTTCAAAAATCATTAATATGTTCTTGATAAAAAAAATGTAATCTTTTACTGGATTTTTCTTGCAAAATTAATATTGCTCTTACTAACCATATCTAAAACACGCATATTACTAAAGTCAACACACTACTAATAAACTGAGTCAAAATTAAGAAAAAAACACACACTACTAACAAATTTTTATTAGTAAAAAAACACAC
>JBBPBT010000487.1:1262978-1284208 GCA_037974875.1 Cicer bijugum
AAAATTGTTAAGCCATTATTTGAGTATGCATGCATTATTTGTTTATTGGTGACATGTTTGCAAGAGTGATTGTTGAAAAGGTGATTGTAATGTCAATGTATTTGTTGAATCTGAGATATTTATATTGTTGTAATTAAATATATATATATATATAGTTATATATATATATATATATAGTTAAATCATATTTTTTTTTTTAATCTTTCACATTCTTAGAATCATTATGGAACAACATCATTAGCGACTATCTAAATGATTTATGAACTTAGTTTGATGTTGTTGTTTTGTATGTTCAGTTACTCCAGTAATGTTTTAGTTTTTGAATATTTAAATTAATTTGTTAATTTTTAATTAAAATTAATGTATAGTTGTTACTTTTGAATATATTACAAAAAATAGATGCATTTAAAGACCCTATTAGAGGCGTTTAGAATTGTCACAAATATTTACGTCAATTGGGACAATGATTTTCTTAACCATCGCAAAATAGCCTTGCAACCCAAAAATCTATGATGGTTGAAGAACTATAGCAAACATCAAACTTGTTAACCGCCGCATACACCCTTTTTAACTGCCGTAAAATGTTTTTTTTTTTTTCCTTGTAGTACCATTTTGATCCTTCTGTTAGTTTTAACTAAAAAGTCATTAAGTTGGGTTTATATGTCAATTTGGATGTAAAACTTTAAAAGAACAATAATAACAACTACAAATTCATATTTTTAACATTGAAACCCAAATTCAAAATCCCAACACATGAGAAAACAACAAACCCAAACCCACAAAAAATACTTTTACAAACCTATAAATTTATTATAAGAAAATCCAATAAATTCTAAACCCAAACAAACTTAAATTCATGAAGAAAAAAAAAACTTTATCAAGATCTAGAAAAATATTCAACCTAAACTCACAAAAAATAAGATCTGAAAAAAATGAGTTTATGCTTCTTCATTGAACCTTATGTTTTTACAAAGCATTTCGGATTCCATAAAAAATAAAAAAGATTAGAGGTTCTAGAAATAACAAGAAAAATATAGTGATGGTTTCAAATCAATGGCTTTAGGAGGAGGTGAAATTTTGACTTTTGTATGTGTGACTCTAACAGTCTAGTCATATATCCAGGTTGACATGGGACCAAAGTATAACATAAATTCGTCAAGGGATCAAAATGAAACATGAAAAAAAGATAAGGGAGTAAAAGAGTAATTTAACCTATTATTGATTTACAATATTATACTAAAAAAATGTAATTTTATTATGAAATATATGTGCATCTAGTTAAAATAATGGGTTAGGATCATTTGACACTATAATATCAAACTTAATACTATGACACTTCTGATAATTCTTAACCTTGAAATTGTGTTATAAAATTTAGTGAATAGGTTGAATGAGGGCTAAAACGTTGTGCCTCACGTTAACCCTTTCATTACCATTTGACATTCTCTTGTGTGTGCAAAGCTCTTTTAAAAATTTGGCATATCTTGGAAATTGTTTTATTGCTTTAAGGAGGAAAATGTTAATTTCCATCTTCCTAAATGTATCCAAGATTTACTTGTCCCTATCTGGCTCATTCATTTTTTTAGTCTTCACTGCCCTATAAGGGAAATGAAGTGATATATCTTTCTCAACATCAATAGGTTCAGGTGCCAAAGAGTCCTCAACAATTTTTTATTTTTCACAGTATAAGGTGCCTTGGATATTTCAACAGCTTCCCCAAACCTCAAGATAATTGTACTAACATTAGGTACATTTGATTTACTACTGACTGGGCAGGTACTGGGCTTGATCCTTGAGTGTGCATATGATTGATTGAGGTGGCCAACTATCTAATCTTTGTCTTCAAATTCTGAATTGTAGAATATGTTATTTGTTGAATTTCGATATTTTTTACTGCCATTTGTTTCACAAGATCCAATAATTAATGTGTGATGTTCTATTGTTGTTGTTGCTCAGGTTGTTGCTGTGCAGATGAATTCCCCCATCTTAGGTTGGGATGGTTTCTCCAACAAAATTTTACATGTTAGATGACATATCATAGTTGGCTTGAGGATTGCATATGTTTGCTACATATGCTTGAGGAGCATCAATACTCGGATTTTCCTGCAATGTAAGACATGATTCTAAATGATGCTCGGCAAAAGTGAAAGTACCATAGACCTTTGTTGCTTGGGATTTTTTTAATGCCAATTTTTTTACCAATGAAGTAAGTTCATCAAGTCTGCTCTCTAGATTCTAGTGGGAAGAAGCTTGAATCTCGTTCGCTCCCTTTGTCAACACCATTGAATTGTTTCTGGTTGTAAACTACCGAGAATTAATGGATATGTTCTCAATCTAGGATTTTGCTAATTTTGGGGTCTTATCGACAAGTGCTCCTCCACTAGCAGCATCCAGGATGCTTCTGTCCATAGGTAGCAAGCCTTCATAAAAATATTGGAAGAGTAATTATTCAAAAATATAGGGATGAGGGCACCTAACCATTAATTTCTTGAATCTCTCCCAATACTCAAACACGAATTCTCTGTCAATATGCTTAATGCCACATATTTCTAGGAACAATTCTTCATATCGTTTCATCTTATAAGTGAGAATGGGAAAGATCTCATCTTGATATTGTCCAAGCTTCATGGTAGAACACACAATATGAAACTCCTTCATGTGTTTATAAGGATTCTCACCTGCAAAACCATTAAACTTTGGAAGCATGTGTATTATGTTGGAGATAATTCAAAATGATGTAGTTAAAATGTAGTTAGAAGTTAGTTAGAATATGGTTAGAAGTTGGTTGAACTAAAACAGCCACAAAACTGCTGCTATAAAAGGCCAAGAAAGAATGGAATGTATTACTGTAATAGAGAACCAGAGATTGATCTGCAGAGTGAAAAAATCAATCTTTTGCAGAACCAAGATCAATCTTAAGAAGCAGAAGATCAATCTGTATCTTTCTGTTTTCTCTATTTTCTTCTCTTTTCTTCTCAATTCCAATTCCTCTCAATTATACAACTTGTTTCAACAAATGGCATCAAGAGCTTGAGTTCTAGACCTTGGGAAACATGAGTAAAAGTGTGAGGGGGAATCAAAATTAGGAAACACAAGTGCGAGTGAAAGAAAAAAGAAGAAATGAATAGAGGAGGATTTCCATCGAATTTGCTAATTCTGGATGGGAAGAATTGGGAGAGGTGGTCTGCATCAATGAGATTGTTGTTGGGAGCTCAAGAAGTGTTTGAGATTGTTCAAGATGGCTATGAACAACTTGGTGCGAATCCAACAGAAAGACAACAAACAACTTTCAAAGATTGCAAGAAAAGGGATTGCAAGGCATTGTTTTACATCCAACAAAGTGTAGATTCAAACAATTTTGAAAGGATCTCAAAGGTATCTACATCAAAAGAGGCATGGGATATCTTGGTGAAGTATTACACAGGTGATGAAAAAACCAAGAAAGTGAAGCTCCAAATGCTAAGAAGGCAATATGAATTGTTGCAGATGGAAGAAGATGAAGCTGTGGCAGATTACTTCAATTGTGTGCAGGTGGTTGTTAATCAGATGAGAACAAAGGTGAATCATTAAGTGAAGTGGCAGTTATTGAAAAAATCCTTAGAACATTAACACAAAGGTACGATCACATAGTGGTGGCAATTGAAGAATCAAAGGATCTTGATAAGATGAAGATGGAGGGATTGCAAGGCTCTCTTGAAGCTCATAAACTGAGATTAAGAGAAAGGTTTGCAACAACCTCTATATCGCAAGTGCAGGCCCTGTAGGCTCAAGTTAGCAAGAAGACCAATCAAGGTGATGTGAAGCACAAGAAAGGCAAAGGTAACTTTAAGTGGTACAAGAAGTATGATTATGATGAAGAGACTGATGATTTCGATGAAGGGTCTGGAAGTTCAAGAGATCATAATAAAAGTAACAACAACAACAAGAATTTGAATGGCAAGAAGAAATTTAACAAGAAAGAAATCCAATGTTACAATTGTCAAAAATGGGGGCATTTTGCAAATCAATGCAAATCCAAGAAAGTCCAAAGAGAGGATGATGACGCTCAAATGGCAGTTGAGGATTCAGATTCAGAGGATGTGTTATTGATGGCAATAACAAACAAAGATCGTTATGGAAAAGGTGTTAAAAATGAAGATCGTTCTGGAAAAGGTGTTAAAAACGAAGATCGTTCTGGAAAAGGTGAAGAACGTTCTTCGTATCAGTTTTGGTATCTTGACATAGGGTGCTCGAATCACATGACTGGCCATAGAGATTGGTTTGTAAGCATTGATGATAAGGTAAAAAGAGAAATTAGATTTGCAGATAGCAGCTAAGTAACTGTAGAAGGAGTAGGAAATGTGTTGATTCAAAGGAAAGATGGCAAGAAATATTTCATATGTGATGTGTTGTATGTGCCAAGAATGAAGAACAATCTGTTAAGTCTTGGACAACTACTTGAAAATGGATATTCAATGAAGATGAAGCATGGTGAAATAAAGATGTTTGATAGTGCAAACATGTTTGTATTGAAGGCACCATTGTCTAGAAACAGAACCTTCAAAACAACATTGTCAAATAGATCTTTAAGAATGATGGAGGTTGAAGGATTGGATGAGATGTTGAATCCAATGGAAGGTGATGTTAGTACCCCAGTTATTCAACCTCACAGAGCTTGTAGAACTACAAATAAATGGAAAACAGTCAATCCCAAAGTAAGAGCAAGAGTTGTTGTAGGCGACATTGAGCAAGGGAACAAACATGCTAATGTTCCAGTCACTCCTGCTATTGTACCAAGCAACAGAAGAAGGATCCCAACAATTTCTATTTGCAGAAAGAATGAAGTGATTATGCTAGATGATGATAGTGATGATGGTAAGAGTGAGGTCCAAGGAAAGCTAATAGATGCAAATATGGCTCATGTTGAAGCTCCTAGCAATAAGGCAAGAGTTTTTGAATGTTTGGCTTGTAACAAGACTGATTTGCAGCAGGTGGACAGATTGTTGAAAGATGACATAAAGGTGATAACAGGGATGAAATCTAAAGCATTGAAGACTGCAATTGGTCAAGGCGGCAAAGGGAAAAAGGCTGATGCATTGTTAACCATGAGTGTCGTGACTGAAGAAGGCATGATTTCGGTGAAAAATGCAGCTTGTGAGAGATTGTTGAATCAAAGAGCTGAGATAAAGATGAAGTCTAAGAAGATCAAGGATTGTTTGAATAGAACTGCAATGTGCATGAAAATGTGCTATCGGTGTGGTGAAGAAGGACATTTTGCTCAAAAATGCGCAAGACATTCAAGTGTTCATAGAAAGAGCAATCATTTGAAAACAAGTTTTCACTTCTTAAGAGATCAAGTGACGAAAGGAAGGATGAGACTAGAGTACTGCAGTATGAGTGAACAAAAGGAAGGCATCCTAACTAAAAGCTTGAAGAGAGTGAAGTTCAAATAGATTAGGAACAATCTTGTATTAATATCAATTGAATCACTTTGAATTAGGGGGCATGTTGGAGATAATTCAAAATGATGTAGTTAAAATGTAGTTAGAAGTTAGTTAGAATATGGTTAGAAGTTGGTTGAACTAAAACAGCCACAAAACTACTGCTATAAAAGGCCAAGAAAGAATGGAATGCATTGCTGTAACAGAGAACCAGAGATTGATCTGCAAAGTGAAAAGATCAATCTTTTGCAGAACCAAGATCAATCTTAAGAAGCAGAAGATCAATATGTATCTTTCTATTTTCTCTATTTTCTTTTCTTTTCTTTTCTTCTCAATTCCAATTCCTCTCAATTATACAACATGTTCCAACATATTATACTAGACTTAAGTTCAAATGGTATAGTAACTTCAAGATATTTGATATGCAATGCATTATAATTGGCATCCTGTGCAACAAGTCATCTTAAGGTTCTATTATTCATGTTATCACATCCAGAGTCAGAGTTAAAGCTGAACACATAATCACTTTCAATATCACTACCTAATTTGTCAGCACTATCAACTCTGTTAAGTCGATAAATTAAATGAAAAGTCTTATCTATATCATAATGAAGGGGATGTAGATTCACTGAACTGGCCATAGTCATGCATCATGAGAATGTAACAATGAAATGCAATAAACAATTCTAAAAATGGCAACAATGTCCCTATCGCTAAAATTGAAGTGGAAAATGAAAAACCCTATCAAATAAAATCTAAAACATTTAAGAATACCACCAAAAAAATTCTAAAAATTAAACAAAGATAACACAAATTTTGTTTGGATTTTTTTGAGAATATGAAAAATTCAAAAAGTGGTCTAATAGGAGGAATTTGAGATTTTGATTGTTGTCTTATTCCTTGATTTTTTTGTGATTCTCTGGAAAAATTTCAAGCAATCTGAAACAATTTCCTAATATATGATTTTTTTATTTTACTAGCAAAATGCCTACCCCAGCTAGCAATGAGCCTACATGAGCTAGCGACAATCTACACGGTTGTAAAGCAACAAAATACAAAAACAATTATTCAAATGGTTAGTAGTACTCTAAAATTGGCTAATATTGTTATTAGAGAGTCGCCGACAACAACGCCAATTTGATCCACTGTCACACACGAGCCAAATACGAGTAATAAAAACATAGCCTAGGAGCAACAACTCAAGTTATCTCACAAGGATTAAGCATTACAGTAAATAAATCTTATGTGAATTATGTTTCTTTGACTAGATTAAGCATCACAGTAATTGATGGATTATAGTTAACAATCCAGCATAGAAAAAATACAATTGATTAGGTTAGAAACCAAATTTTTTCAAACTAAATGTATTGATCCTATTGAAATTTAAATTAAATAATCATAATAACAATGTAATTGAATGAAAGAAATAGAATGACCAACGTGATATTAACATTATAAATAAACCTCAAGATCTTCATGAAATTATGAAACAGTAGATTAATCTTGTGAATTTAGCCTTCCATAAAATCAAGAAAAGCTCTCTATTGTATGTGAGTCCAAAAAAAGAATCTCTAAACCCTAAAAATAACTACATATATATGTACTCGTTTCGGACTTTCAAACAAGTGGCATGATACTTAAAGTTATTGTGAAAATTGTGGTCACGTAATCAGCAGTTTTGACCAAGTAAAGTTCTGATTTGGATTTTTACTCCAACATAAAAATTGTAACCCTGACTCTTTACTTTTCAGCGCCTCCTCGCATGCGTCAATCTGACATCAAGAGCTCAAGTATGGTCTACAAACCGAGTAAGGATCAATTTGAAAATAGTTACGTTAAAACTGAATTATGAGATCAAGTTTACAAATATGCTAAAAATACTAACCTTAGGCTAAAAAGGGTTTTTAACATGTCACATTACAAAGCTAGAAATATGTTCCCAAATGCATTGACATGGCTATTGTTCTCAAGAATTTGAATTTACTAAGTTATAATCTTGAGAAAACTTGACTTAAGAGCTTGATTGTACTAACCTAGAACATTGAGTGAAATTTTCCTCAAGAGTTGTAAGAAACAGATTGGTTCAAATACAAATACCTATTATTGATGTTTCGTTGATAACAAAGAAAATGAGCAATTATCCACTAACTGATTACTTTTAGTGTGCAAGTTGTTTGAAAACATAACAATAATCTATGTTGTTGACTATCTGACATGAGTAATATCAAAAGTTGTGACTTAGTGATAAATATTTATGTGTGAAGCACATAAAAGACTTTGTCAACCGATGAACAAGTGGATACGTTTTCTAATGAAAGTTCACATTATCATGTGAAATTTATCCTTTGGGTTAGAATATAAATCACATATGAAATGTTAGAGAAAATGGCTATAGTCTTAGTCCCTGATGAGTAAACATCTCAATTGATGAGCAGAAGTATCATAATTGATCAAACGCTTACAGATAAATCAAGTTATCAATCATTTAATGAAAAGAAAGTGAGAAAGAAATTTATCTGGTCTACATTCATTTGACTCTAAAGATCAAGGAAGCCTAAGTCACCTCCACTCCAATCATCTACAAAGCATGGTTTTGTCTAGAACCACCTTCCTTTGGAACAATTAGAGATCATCCAACGAGAATCGGAAAATTTATCAACGGTAAAATGTTTCCTCTGATAGATTATCACTTTCTCCATGACCATATCATGTGACTCAACGACATAGGAAACCAGGCATATATCAAATCTTATGGAGAATAAGTACACCATATACTAAAAGGTTACACAACAAAAAAGGTACAAATTCAAACAACTACTTTTACGGTTGCAATAGACTAACCTCATCCCTAACGACTTTCTTTCTCAACAAACATATTTTCAAGAGTCTAAAAAGGAACTTCCTCAAATTGAAGTAGTTGATGAAAATGTCCAACTTGTGAAATTTATGCATAAGTGAGAATGATGAGAGAAAAATATATAAGACTTTGCTCAAAACATTCAAATCATATGACCAGTCTAAATGATCTATACATTCAAATCATATGACCAGTCTAAATGATCTATACAAACGTAAAAAAAGGTATCTTCATAATTGAGAGAACATTTCAGTAAAAAGCCTTGAACACAATAATCAATTGTAAAATTATCTCTTAGGAGAGTAATTAGATATCTTTATAAACCAATAAAGTATAGTCATAAATTTGTTTAAAATAAACTCTGATACTTGAATGGATTTAGGATTTCAATTTGTAATATGCTCTCAATGAGAGTTAGAATACTAGAATACGATTTTGTATTAAATCTAATACAAACTCAAATTGTTGTAAATGGAGTGATAATGACAATAACCTATAAATGATTTAAAGAAGTATGGAGAGATAGTTAAACACTTGATATTCTCAATAATGCTTGATGGTACTAAGCTAGATTCATGGAGAGTGGATTGACTTGGTGAAGCTCCAAATAATACTCAATTTGGAAAGGCTTATGGTGTCCTTGGTTCCTAAACAACTTAAACTTAACTCAAGAGGGAGAGTTTTACAATATTCTTGAGAAATATAGGGAATATACTTTTGGTTTCCTACCGAGACATTATAAAATTGGCAGTTTGACGAGGCCTTGGCGAATAATACAAAACGCTTGAAGTGGCGATTAAGAACTTCTAACCAGTTTGGTTATAGTGGATGAAGTCCTCAAAACTACTAAGTTGAAATCTCTTTAAGGGAGACTAGATGTAGCAACAATTGTTGTGAACTAGTATAAAAATCATTGTGTGCTTTTATGATATTGGAATTTTTACAATGGTTATTTAAATTAGTTAAGTAGGTTTGATAATCAAATTAGGATTTATAGAAAGCAAGGTGTCTTAATCTTCTTTTTCACTAATTAGGGCCATAAATCAGCCCACTATATATTGAGTGAGTTTTCAACACTTCTTACCTTATATAGCAGGTTGATTTGTATCCCTAATTAATAGAAAAGAGAGATTAACACACACTTTGTGACATATAATAGAGTAGACATGAGTTTAGATAAGTAGCAAAGTCCGTTGAAAACATGATTCGTCTTAAAATTACCTCATGTGGAAAAATTATATGCGTATGTAGATTGGAGGTGAGCAAAGATCAGTCCTGAATTAGAAGTGTTTGAAAATTGAACTGAACTGACTTTTATTTTGAAAAAACTAAATCAAACTGATTTTCAGTTCAAAAAATCGAACCGAACTATTTTATAAATTGATGAATCGATTTATTACTCTGAACCGAACCAAATTGATTTTAACTTAGTTTTTTTGTTTTTATAGGTGAAGTTTTAAATAATTACCCGTAATGACTTCTAAAAAACAAAATCGATTATAATTTTTTCAAATTAAAAACCAGTTCGATTCATTTCTAATTTTAATAAATCGTTATAAAAACAATTTAGTTCTCAATTTTTATAAATCAGTTCAGATAAAAAAACAATTTGATTAAGTTCAGTTCTACAGTTTGTTCAATTTTTAGTTTTTTTTAACACCTCTAACGTAGACTACATATTAAAAAAAATTATTTCTATTTTAATATGATAATACTTTAACTTTTTCATTTTTAATTCCCTTAATAAATAAATTTTTTATTACCATAATAACCAAATATTATTGAATTAACTAGTCTGTGTAAACTTACACAGCAAACTAAAAGCACAATTCAGACAATGTTATAATTTTTATTCCACACTTCAAATGATAATCCTTATAAAATTATAATTACGAAATATAGTCTAGCCGTTCTAAATTTTCACACGTGTAAAACCCATAATTATTTATAATAAAAATTAAGGATACTGTTTATTTATTTCTTCTACTGTTTATTTTTTGTTTTTTTAGCAATTTATATTGTTTGTTTGTAAAATTTGTTGTAATTGTGTCAGACTTGGAAATTAATCTATAAATAATTGTTCAAATGTTTTATTGATATTCAATGACTATATCAATGTTCTGGCACTGTCAAAAATTTAAAAATATGTGTCTACTGATTTTTAAGAAAACAACCAGATATACATCTTGTTTAAATTTTAACGAACTCCAAATGTCACCAAAATTTGGTGACTAGATAAACGAGTAAGGTGTGTAGGTTTTAGAGATATTTTATTGGGAAATTATGAGGTTGAGGTTCAAATATAGGTTCGGATGTTGGGACCCTTTTATTGGGTTGGTGACTAATTAAACGAGTAACGTTTGAGAAGTAGTTCTTTAGTAGGTTCAGGTGTTGGGACTCTTTTATTGGGTACTTCAATGCAGGTTGGGAACGAATAAGAATCTGGTGAGTGAACCAATTTTTCAAAGACGTGCTAAGAAAACATGTTGGAGAAGTACATGGAGACGTCACCTATGATTTGGAAATTGTTACTATGTGTGTATCCCAAGGATTCAAATGTAATATTTGAACGAGTGTCGTGAGGATATGCTTCGTGTTCATCAATCAAAAGACTTAAGCATTTGTTTGGTTAGGAATAATCGAGCATGGAATGGAAAAGTTTGGTGGAAACTAGTAAGGCATTAATTTATTGTAATCGTTATATTGAAGAAAGACAAAATATGCTACTCGACGAGCTAAGAAAATAACAGACTTCGGGTACTGACCACATGGACGGTTGAACAACGGTAGATGTGGAAAGTGTTTTGAGATATATTTTCGATGTAGAGTTTTTTGAGGGAGCGTGAAAGTTAAGAGGGATTTAGATTTTATTTGCATTGTCGATGGAATTAAGAATGACCAATATAACAAGCATATTTGAAGGAATGAGGGTTTAATAGTAAGAGCAAAAATAAAAGAAAATCAAGTGAGATCATATGACATTTTAGGATAAGACGAACAATAGTGTGTCCCAAGTGTGGGAGTCAAAGAAGATAGTCATATTTAGGAAAAGACATCCAATATTAAATTAAGTAATGATTTGGAAATAGTGAGAATATATCATGGTTCGAGGCAAAATTTAAGGTTTGTATAAATGAACAAGTGATTGAGCGAATACAATGTGGTTGAGTTATCATAACGAAAAGATAATCATTAAGTGACTAACAAAGGACGCGGCGAATGGAGAAGTTCCAGAATGAAACTTGGTAGTAGATGCATGAAAATGGTTTATGGATTTTTCCAGAATCGTGAAGTAAGTAGGAAGTTGACTAGTGAAGCGTGAATCTGAGGTGATAGGCATGAGACAAATGTAAATTTTAATCAATAAATGAAATTCATGTTGGATTTTTGTTGGAGACACAATTCTAGAAATGGAGCATTAGACTAAAAGGAAGTTTGTGTGTCGTAGGTGGTATAGTTTTGGCATGTAACTAGAAAGATCCGGAAAGCTTGGATCATCAACTGGATGTTGGAATGGAATTATTAAAGTATAATTAGATTAGGATTCTAATATGAACCTTTGTGGTTTGGTGTAGTTGTGCAAGTGAAGCAAATCGAAGATTTGTTGGCATTGGTCAATTAGGGAGCTATCACATATATGGTTTTTTCATACTCGGTGTATTGGCATCATATGTAGTGTTTTAGTTTGATATCCAATGGATGTTTCTTACTAAGTGCACGTATTTAAGCCTATGTGAAGTCTTTTAGGCAATTGTGTTTCGTCGATAGGATTAAAGTGATAGGAAACTAAAAGGGAACTCAATGGACCTTTAGGAGATCGGTAGATCCCATGTGTGAATGATCAAATATTTTCCTTAATGTTAAATGACTATTTGAATGGCTTGACATTGTCAAAATTTCAAAAACAAAATTCTATTGATTTTTAAGAAACGGGAAAGATATATCCGATGTTTAAATTTGGATTATGTTTAATCAAATTGTTAAGAGTCTTTTGTTTGATGAGATATTATCTTAAATTTTATTTATAAGTGGGGCAATCTCCACCTTACATATTGATGACATATTGACTTAAACACAAATTCTAAGAACAATCACACGAAAGCAAAAAAATCAAAAAGTGATGTAGTTACAACTTTCAATTTTTGAAGTTTTCTCATATGATCTCATTTCGAGCACCTTGTTTCCATTCAGGATGAAATGCAAGGAACAATTGTCACAATTTAGGGTTTGATGCCTTTTTCTTTGATGTTTTTTTAGTATAAATAATAGTTACAACATTTTCCTCATATAATTATAAATTAAAGGGATCAAATAAATTTCTGATTTGTCTAACTTATTTTAGGAAAGCTGATAAATATAATTACAAATTAATATTATTTCCTGATTCACACCCCCCTTAAAATTGATGCGGTTGGTCAAGGAGCATCAATTTGCTAACTAGAAATTTATGTCGCGGGCGAGGAACAACTTTTGTAAGAATGTCTACTACTTGAAACTGAGTTTCAATGTGAGGAATGGATACAATCTACCTATCATAGGCCTCACGAATAGAGTGACAATCTACTTCAATATGTTTGATACGCTCGTATTGTTAGCATAGAGAGGCGTCGACTCTGTTTAAGGGAATGCAATTTTAGCCAAAAGACCATGAAGCCAAATAATCTTAGAACAAGCAGTAGGCGTGGCACGATACTCTGATTTAGTTGATGATTTAGAGACTTTGGTTTGTTTCTTACTTTTCCATGATATCAATGAAGAACCGAGAAACATGCACCAAATGGTGACCGATCGCCGAGTGTTGAGACACCCAACCCAATCGGCATCACTATAGGCACTCAATTTTGGCATTGTGCCAGTAGGAAAGAAGAGACCTCGTTGAGAGATACTTAGAAAATAGCGAATTATGTGTCGAACTGCTGCCAAGTGAAGGTGGCGAGGAGAGTGCATGATCTGACTTACTTGCTAAACAACAAATGATATGTTAAGTCAGGTAATTGTCAAATAATTTAGACTACCCACAAGTCGCCGATACAATAAAGGTTATGTCAATAGATCACCCTCATCTCAGTGATATTTCACATTAACTTCAAGAGGAGTATCTACCGAATTAGCTGATTGGAGGCCCACCATAGAAACAATGTTTGTCGCATACTTATGTTGATGAAGAAATATTCCCTTGGAGGTAGAATGAACCTCAAGGCCAACAAAATACTGCAAGTTACCAAGATCTTTCATATGAAATGCAGTTTGCAATTGATGTTTAAGATCCTGGATGGATACCAGATCAGATCCAGTAATGACCATATCATTAACATAAAAGAGAAGTAGAATAATGCATGTAGATATGCGATGAATAAATAAAGAGGAGTCATACTGACTTTGAGTAAAAGGGAACCCAAGTAGAGTGGAACAAAATTTCTCATACCATGCTCTAGGTGCTTGTTCCAAACCATATAAACAGCGTTTGAGCTTGCACACACCATGAGATGAAGAAAATAGACCTTGAGGAGGAGTCATATAAATATCTTCAGTGAGATCACCATGAAGAAATGAATTTGTCACATCCATTTGATGAAGAGTCCACCCACTAGACGCAACTATAGAGTACATTGCGAGCAGTTGTCATTCTGGCTACCGATGCAAATGTCTCATCATAATCAATTCCATATTCCTGTTTGTTTCCTAAGGCAACCAATCGAGTCTTGTACTGATTAAGGGACCCATTAGAATTCAATTTAATTGAATAAACCCATTTGTAGCCTATGGGTTTGATATGAGGAGGTCATGAGACAATATCCCATGTGAAATTCTCTTGAAGAGCCTGAAGTTCCTCATTCACTGCTCTTACCCAGCACACATATTTAACAGCTTGTGAGTAAGAAGTAGGAATAGATATGCTAGAGACAAATGCAGACAAAGAAGTATGTGAGAAATTATACATGTATAGTTAATATCTATCTGGTGCACGAGATGTTCTACCAGAACGTCGTGGTGCAACCGCTACAGGATCAGGTGGCGGATCAATGTCGAGAAGGGAGGTTATAACATGTTTGTGTTTTCTAACATACACATTTCTTGGTTTAAAACATTCTATAGATTGAGGCATAATAGAAAAGTTGGGAAGAATAGCAATATCATTCATGGCAGAAGAAAGACAGGGAAACATAAATTGATTATAAAAAACTGTCACGTTCGTAGAAATGCAAAAGCACTAGTTAGAAACATCATAACATACAAAGCCCTTATGAGAGTGATTATATCCCATAAATGTGCATTGAGCAGACTGCGCTCCAAGCTTATGTCTTTCAAATGGAGGTGTAACATCCAGGAATTTTTTTTTATTTTTATATTTTTACCTTAAGAGTGGAAATAATTGTTGATGATATTATTTTAATTTTTGGCAATAATTTTAATAATAATAATAAAAGCATCAAATGACAACCGTTAAAAACAAGTTTCAGGGCTTAGTTGAAATGACACATCCCCACATAATACACGTTCCCCACTTCCCCCATTTAATATCACACATTCTCCACTAAATATCAGGTTCCCCACTTTTCCCACTTAATATCACGTTCCACAGTTTCCCCATTTAATATCACGTTTGCCATTTAATACTAAGTCCCCCACTTTCCCCCTCACCTAATACTATGTTCTCCATTTTATCCATTTAATATCATGTTCTCCACTTAATACCATATTACCCATAAAAATGAATAAAACAAAACGGACGTCTTCCATTCAAAAACATTATGCGATATAGAAAAAATGGTTTAGGAGAGAAGAAGAGGGAGACCATTTTGATAAAAAAAATAAAAAAGGCAACCACCAAAAGACAAAAGAGAGGAATAGCCCTATTTCCGAATTTGTTAAATTAGTATCAAAAAAACATCGATTGTGCATTCGGTAATCATTGGATCGGGCTGATTTTTGGAAACAACTTTGGTAACAGTAAGGGCATCACTCTTCGCTTTCCTACTAGAATTATATGTGATATAAATGTACAATGATGTTGTGTATTGGTTATATTTGTGTGTTATCTTCAAAATGAATATTAATAATGGTTGTGTTTGACATGTTCAAATTGTGGAAAATGAAGGTTATGTGATACATTGTTATAATGGTTGTGCTTGACATGTTGTGGTTATTCAAGGTGATTACCTTGGGTCTAAACTAGGATGGTTTAGAACAAGGTTGAATGATTTTGGATGCTCTGGTTGAGAGATCTATATTGTTACTAACAAAAGTGTCTACATTCATATATTCATAGTTGTGTGGTGCATCCATCATTGTTTGGAGCCCATAGTTGGTGGTGTGTCCATAATTGGTTGGAGCCCATAGATCCTTGCGGTGATTTTGAGTTAGTGGTGTTGCTTGGAATGACCCACGAAGCCCTTGCGGGGAAGGTGATATTCCAGAATCATGCATTAACATATAGTCTAACAAATAGATTGTGCATTTTGGTTGAGTTGTATTTTTGGCGTGTTGTGATTTTTAACTGTTAAATGAAATATATGATTTATTTATATTTTTGCTATAACAACTATATATGCATGCATATTGGCTCTGTGTTTGTTATTTTGAGATGACCCTTACATTTGACAGGACGCCACATATAGTGTTACTAGAGTGAATAATGTCACGGTCAACCCAATAGAAGAAATGCGAGGAAGTACAATAGCATGCAGTTGGAGGCTCCGAGATACTTCTGTATCGGTGTTAGACTTGTTTGATGAGTTTTCCACAAGTCCAAAGTTTATGACCAACTAGGATTTATGTTTGGGTAGTAAAACGTCGAGAGTTTTGACTCTAAGAGTTTCTTTTGTTTGATGTATTAAATTTAGTTTTAGTAATTGCAAATACTCTGATTCATTATTTTTTGAAATATAATTAAAATAATTATTAAATGATTTTAAAGTAAATGAGTATTTAAGATAATCATAAATACATAAAAATGAAGGCGTGTGTTACATGACGATTCTTACGTTATGCCATTCCATTTTGTTGGGGGGTATTTGGACAGGAACGTTGAGACAAGATACCTTTTTGCTGAAGATACCCATGAGACATATACTCACCACCATAATTAGAGCGAAAATTTTTAACACTTGCTTGAAATTGAGTTTCAACACGCGTTAAAAATTTCTTAAACTTAGAAAACACTTCAAATTTAGACCGAAGAAAATATATCCAAGTAAAACGATTGTAATCATTAATAAATATGACAAAATATTTATAGTCAGCATGAGAAGTTACAAGAGACATTCCCCATACATCACTATGAATCATCTCAAAACAAGTGGAAGCATGATGAGCACTAGACGGAAAAGGAAGTGTTTTACTTTTAGCCAAATTACAAATAGAACATGACATAGAGGTATTAGAAACAACATTTTTATTTCCCAACAAACCAGTTTTAATTAAATGAGACAAAACAACAGAGTTTGGATGACCCGATTTCTATACCAATCCTCATAAGAATAGAAAACATTATTACAAGCAAGAGATAAATGATTGGAAATAAATTGAAGTGGAAACAATCTTCCCACTTTAGGCCCCTTCGCGACCACCTTCCTCGACACCTGCTTCTGCACAAGACAACCATCACGAGAAAAATTAACATTACAATTGTTGTCCACCAATTGTCCAACCGACAATAAATTGGAAGCAAGTCTAGATGATACGAGCACATCCCGAAAATCAGAGTTGATATCACCAAATTAGTGATATAAATAGTATTAACATCAGCAATTTGAATTTTCTGATAACCATGATAAGAATGTAAAATGTGCAAGTATTTAAAAGAATCAGTCATGTGATTGGATGCACCGAATCAAGAAACCATGGATTGGAAACATTAGAAGACATACCGTGAACTCTAAAGACTTAAAGAGCATAAAATACCATTTATTGAATAATTTCAGGCTGTAGAGCACCACCATTAGAGGCACTAGAATTGGAAGCACCAATTACAGAGCTCGTAGTGGCATGGAATGCCTGCACGGAATATTGTGTTGGTCGTGGAGGGCGTGTGGGACAATCAGAGATAATATGACCTTGCTGCTTGCAATAACTACAAAACTTCTTATTACAACTATGAGTGACATATCCAAATTGTTTACATGAGAAACATTAGACTTGTCGCATATCACAACCTTTAACTCGACTCTGAGAAGCATATGCAACAGGTTCATAAGTAATAACATCATTAGACATGGTTCATTGAGTAATGAGATGTTGTTTCTCTTTGAGAAGTTTACCAACACATGTATCCAAAGAAAGAACGGGATTTTTGTTCAGCAAAGCACCTCTAACAACCTCAAATTCTAGACGAAGTTTCATGAGAAATTGATCTTGCTTACTAGTGTTGTAGATAACTTGAACATCTGCAAGAGAAGTCTTGGGAACCGCAACAAACAAATAGCAGAGTGTTCTATCCACAGATTCAAAAATTCAAAATAATATTCTTGAATGGACAACTTACCTTGTTTGTAGTTGGCTATCTCTAGCTCCAACTGAAAATGTTTGGCTATAATGTCTTGGTTATAGATACGCTTCAAATAGTTCCATATTTCTTGAGCAGTTGAAAAAGAGCGCAAGTCATTGATCATATAAGGATCAATAGTATTGAGAATCCAAAATATAATATGAGCATGTTTGATTTCCAACGCATCTATGGTGACCTGCTCTGTTGGTGCCTTAAAAATCCCGACCAGGTGACTCCATAATCCTTTTCCTTTAACGTACATTTTCAATTGAAATTCCTAAGCAGCGTAATTTTTACCCGTTAAACGGACACAAAAATCATCTTTTTCAGAAAGCCATCACATGCGAAAAAGTTTTGTTTTTCTTCAAGTAATGTGCAGAAAAAAAATTAAGAATAAAATGACTAAAGCAATCAAGCAGCGTCCTTAAACAAGAGGTCCGTAAAAAAAACTACCACGATCAACACGAGAGAACCAAACGTGAACACGCATGCAACAGGGGCAAGCAGAAACGCGATCAACAAGCAGTGAGAATGACTCAGAAACAAGATCAAAAAATCCAAAAACACAGTAACTAGCAACAGCGAGAAACAACCCAAAAGCACAATTGCAACACCGAAAAGTTGTGATAGACACTCAAGAATCGCGAAGATGAAACCAACCTTCAAGCAAGCAACCGCAAACAGCTATGGTTTAGAGTTCGCAACATAATCACAAAACAAGCAAGTACAAAGAACAGAAGGAATGACTTTCAAGAGCGACCCAATGGGATGTCGCTGAATAAAGCCAAGATTAACTAAGAGCTCACAAGTTTAATCAAACCTGTTGTTACCATGTCACAATTTAGGGTTTGATGTCTTTTGGTTTGATATTTCTCAGTACAAATAATAGTTACAATGTTTTCCTCTAGTAATTACAAATTAAGGAGATCAATAGATTTGTCTAACTTATTTTAGGAAAGCTGATAAGTGCAATTACAAATTAATATTATTTCCTGATTCACAACAATATAATGTTCAAAATAAGTTTTTTAAATAATATCCTTTGTAAGAACTTTCAGGTGGCTCAATTGGTAGTGGGAACTGTGTGGAGGCGGTACTTATCCCCTAGGTACCCGGCTCAAATCCCACGGAAGGCAAAAACTCGCCAGATTTCCATGAGGGAAAGGGGGGGCGAGAAGGTCGTGAGGTAGCATCGCCGGTAACGGGAATGGCCAGGGTGTTACAAAAAAAGGTTTCCCTCATGGAAATCTGGCGAGTTTTTGCCTTCCGTGGGATTCGAGCCCGGTACCTAGGGGATAAGTACCGCCTCCACACAGTTCCCTCAATGTAACACCCCGGCGATGCTACCTCACGACCTTCTCGCCGGCCGGGGTGTAACACATCTCCCATTTTTTGATAATTGTTAAGGTAGATCCTTCCATAATATCTAGATTTAATTGCAATTTTTATTCTCCAATTTTAATTGATTCACAAATTGGTTCTCATATTTTAAAAGTTGACAGTTTAGTTCGTCACTCAGATTTATTAACTAAAAAATGATGATGTGGAATACTTTAAATAATGTGACATATGATACAATAATGTAGAATAATTAACACCCATAAAATTCAAATAAAACTCCTTACAAACTTAGCTTTCAACATCAAATTTTTTTTATATTTTTAATTTAATTAATGATGTATGAATAATTAACGCATCTAGATGATTCTATATCATAAAATTGTATATCACGTCATGTTTATAGATCAAAAATTTGACGGAGGATCAAAACTATCAACTTTTAAAATATTGAGACCAATTTCGTAAATTGATAATAATAGAATAACCAAAACTGCAACTAAATATAATATCTATCATGTTCTACACAAAATAATCATAGTATAATTATATATATACATATATATATATTTTAAAAATATTGAGAAACATTATAAAAAACTTTGATAGAGAACTCTCGAAGTATTTTACTAAGAGTAAAATAATAGTGATGTATTATAAGCAAAATTGGAGTCTTTTAATTCTCCATTTATGTTATAAATGACGATGATATTAATAGAATATTGTTGAAAATAATGATGACTAAAATGAGAATTAGTGTTGTTATGAATTGAAAAATAATGAAGTCTTACATAGGAGAGATATCGCACACTAGTAGTGTTTATAAGGTAAAGGTATGGAACTTGGGGTGTGCCTCAAAGGGTACCCCGATTTTGTAAAGGAGGAATAACGCATGCAAAATTGATCACCACACATGTGTGCCGCCTAAGTGATGTATTATTTTTTAGTATATGAAAAATTAATAAATTATTTATTTAACATTAAATGAATGCTTGCCTTTTTATCTTTTATTGATACGTTAAGTAAGTAATTACTCTCCATTGAGTTGTTCATCAGATTGGACCACACGTTTCTATGGTAAAAAATCTAGAGAATGGAGCGGCACGTTTAGTGTATCAGGCCTAATGGAGAGTATGTATAATGAATAAACTCAAAATATTATTTTTTACGAAAAAAATACGAAAAAATGTTGAAAATGATAAGGAATCACAACTTGATTTTGATTATTTTTACCGTTAATTGAAACAAAAATTTGCTAATTTAAATGTTTGTGTTTAATATTTTAATTTATTTTAATTTATTTTAATTTAAACTTCATTGGATTATTTATGCATAAGTTTGATTATTGATTTTTCATCTGATTATTATATTTTTATATGTTTTGGGGTAATTTATGGTTGTTATATTTTAATTAATAAAATATAATTAAAATATTGTGATGTATTTATATGCAATGAATTAAAAAAGTAATTAACAATTAAATCAAGTTTATAATGAGAGTTATATTTTTATTTTTGTTTTTTTAATTATAGAGATATAGACAAAGAATTAGTAGAATATGCAATAAAAAATGAATGAATTTTAGAGGTGCCATATCATACGATTGAATGATGTGGCAAAATTAGTGTTACATGGCATAGAAGAATGTGATGTATCAATATATTATTTTGGAGGTTTGTATTAATATATCACTAGATGCTAACCCGCGCCTTGCGCGGATATATTTTTATTTATTTAATTTAAGTGAATTTAAAAAAAAATTAATATGAAGTTTTATGTTCCAATTTAATATTTATATTAATAATATATATATACAATTTTATCAATATAATTTATAGAAGAGAAGTATCAATTTAGACGAATGACTTGAATAAATAAAATAATGTGTTAATATTGAGATCGATGGATATATCAAATATTGAAGTAATGTATTTGATAATTGAAATTAAAAATTGTGTTACAAAATATAGTATTTTATTGTTGAAACTAAAAATTATTAAAGTGAAATAGTTGAAAAGACATTTACCTTGTATTTTACTTTATTACTTTATTATTTTGTTTTGTCTCGCTCGATCATTTTAATCATCCATCTATGTGGTAATTGTGAAATTCTTTATTATAAATATAT
>JBBPBT010000487.1:1288613-1365534 GCA_037974875.1 Cicer bijugum
TATATATATAATAGATGAAATTAAAATAATTCATTTGTAATTATTTGTATACTTATAATTGTTTGACAATTAATATTTTGTAACCAAATATTTTGTAACCAAAATATTTTGTAACCAAAATATTTTGTAAACAATATTAATAATAATTTGAATGTTTGTAAATTAAAATTCTAGTATATCCGATTTAAAATAAGAATATTCACAATTACCACAAAGATGAATGAAATATAAAATGATTTAATTTACTCAATCCAACTTTTTAAACATGCTTCAAATTATTTGAATCAAACTTTTTCAACTGCAATTTGTAAGCTATTCAACATATACTACATTGAAGTAAAACTAAGAATGAGAGACACACAAAGCAAAGTGACACTTAAATATAACTAAAGAAGGAAAAAAGTTTAGAAGGGTGAGGAAAAATATTGATGTATAAATATATCTTGTCATAGCATTTAAAAACACTAATGGAATTTCCATGTACCATTTTTCTCTGGGTATGATGGGTAGTGAAGTTTGCCGGTTGGTCCCATCCCAACTTGGATTTCCTGGACTGTCGTAGTGATAGAATTTCATGTAAGAAACTATACATAACATTAAGTCACTATGAGCCACATTGATTTCGAAGATTGCATAAAATATAATTGAATTCATGGCATAACAAAATCAGAAATAGACAAAGAGAAGGAAATTTTTTTGTTGCAATGAACCAACTTACACATCTTTCAGTGTATTTTTGGAGTAGAGTCAACGATTTTGAATAAGAAGAAGATTTTGCGAAGATGGAACACAAGAGGGAAGAAGAAATTATTGGAAGAAGTCATTAACAAATTAGAGATTAGAGGGATTAAAAGAGGAAAAAATTATTTAGAAACTAAGTAGAAAAAAAATGAATTGAAACATAAAAACACAAGAGAACTGTCTAAGGCATACACATAAGCTTTTTTGATGAGGTGGCATATGTTTGCACATGTGGAAGAAATACTATGAGGTGGCATGGGAGTCTGTTTAAATATATATAATAGATATTGAAGTCTTGGCGAACAATATAAGATGTAGATTTGAAATGAAGTTTTGGCTTTTTTGCTTTCGCCCAGTCATTTAAGTATATAACTTATATTGCAACGCATACTTTGTTGTGCTTGTTTTCATAGTATTTCTTTTGCTATGTTATATCTTGCTCCATTAGTATATCTCTAAAATACTTATAATCTAAGCTACTTTAGAATTGATAGTTATTACTATAACCATTGCCTTGTTATATAGTTACTGGATAATTTTTCTTTATTTGTTTATTTTTTTTATCATCTAAACATCAACCAGAGGATTATATCTAAAAATACTTTTGCACTAAAAATCTCCCCTTTTTATGTTGACAAATAAATTAATGAATAATTTTCCTTCATAAAAGGGTTTTGTATAAAAAAGAGCTCCCCTTGAATGTTGTACAAAATTTGATAGCTATGATTATTTATGCATTTCAAACGCATATAAGTCGCCTTATTTTTTGACACATGTGAGGGTGAAGAGTGTAGAGAGATATCATGCATGGTATACACTTAATTGTATTACTATATCTTCTACATTTCTTTTTTTGTCATTATTGAAGAGGGTGAGTTTATAGAGGTTACAGTAAGCCAAAAAGACATAAGAATCACAGGAAGAACTAAAATGTCAAGCAATAAATAGAAGATTAGCATAAGTAAATTTAAATGAAAGCTTAAAGGAAACAGAAACAAGAATGAATTTGGGCTTGTGGTCGACTTCTTGCAGAGCAATTCGACCTTCTAGTTGTTCGAGAAGAATATCACTCACCATCGAGGCCACTTCAGATGGTGGGATTTCCTTCTTCTCGAGAGAGGAATGTAACTTCCTTTTCCTGCCAGAAGACGAACCAACATCCATGGAAGAGAGATTGAGGAGCGAATAAGGAAGGATGAACACTACTAGAAACATAGGGACAAAGAGAAGAGTAAGAGGGCATAGATAAGGAGGAACAAAACTTTCGAGGTATAAATAGCCAGATTTCTCGATAAGCAAATTAAAAAAGTTTTTGAAAAGGGACGCGTAATGATGAGGGTGTGGGAAAGAGAAGATAGAGATAGAGTGTGAAAGATACTTTAGGATGTGTGGGTTAGTTTAAAGGTACGAGGAAAAAATCAGAGGGAGGTGAAGAGTTGTGGTTGAAAGAAGGGGAATAATAATTTGGAAGATAGAAAGGAAGAGAAAAAAAAGTGTGGATAGGAATATACATTTTGAAAATCAGAGGAGAGAAAGAGAGACAAAGGAAGGACAAAATAGAGGGAAATAAATGATTCAATTCATAACTCAAATTACACTTGTAGAACATACAAATAAAATTGCAATTACAAAGATAAAGACAAAACGTGATATTTCCTTTTCTCTAATCATTTTGACTTGTCTAGTGGGACTTTCTCTAAATATAGAGTTTCAGATATAATTTTCCAAATATATATCTTTGATCAAATTGTAGGTGCTCCAACCTTTCTTTGTTATTAATTTTAGATTTCCATTCAACCTAGAGGTTTCAAACAAAATGGGGCACAAACCCTTCAATGCCTTTTTTTTTCTTACTTTTTCTTTGTATTCAAGGTACTTGGTGAGAGAAGGAGACATTGATATCCAAGGGTTCCACAGGTGAACCTGTGAATGCATTTTTTTTAACCTTCTTGTATAAACCATCTTGACGGTTGTAGTTCATAGATGTAACAAATTCAGGTTTTGTGAATATTTCACCATTTAGGTTGAGAAGTTTACGTTTTAAGAAAATACTAAAGTTTTTTTAAGAGTACAGTGTAAGAAGAGGATCATTTAGGAAGATGAAGGCTTAATAAAAAAAGATATTGATCTAGTTTTTCCTAGAGGATGTTAGGTTAGGAAAGATTAGAAGAAGAAAATTTGGAAGAGAAGGACTTCTTCCAAAAGGATGTTTTGGAAAAACACTAGAGGAGAGAGGTTAAAATAGATAGAGAGGAGGAATTAAAAACATAGATTTTAATGACAGCGATCAAAGAACAAAAAAAACGATAAGAACAAGAACATGAAAATACAGACCAAGACTGAAGGACAAGACAGACTCACGATAGGACATATAGGACATAACAGACACGCAAAATGAAAACATATAAGGTAGGACAAACAAGTCCATATAAAATAATGAAGTAAAATACAAGGTACTTGACGAAGACAAACGAGGGTAATTTAGCAATTGTTATTTCACATGTCTTACTTGAGTTTGTTGGACTTTTCTATTAGATGATCCTCTAACTAGAGGCAAAGTTATCTAGGTTCTAATCTTCCTCCTGAATCAGTAGGTACCATCATTTGATTATTGTAGCCATAGATTGCCAAGGTTGTTCATTATGCAGTACATAATTCTATGAGAGTAATATGGTTTCATAATTATTTCAAGTATCTTTGTTCTGATAAGGATCCTTGCCTTGTTGCCATTCAAAGTTTGAAACAAAATGTTGATTGAGAGGTTGCATTAATTGTCACTTCTTCTAAAGGATTACCTGCACATCTGAGCATATATTCATATCATATCAGTTGTTATAAAGCTTATCCCTAATTGGTTAGACTCAATGATAAAATGCATTATAATGTTTCCATTATTTTGCTCTAACAATTATGTTGTGTCATCTAATACTTCTTCCTATCAAAAGATGAATATCAATATTAGCAAATAGACTCTTCTCACTAAGTAACTCACTATGTCTTACAGAAGCATGCATGTTTTTTCCAGTTTGTCATTAAAGAGTTAAAAAAAAAAAAACAGAAGACAAAATGGGAGCAATGCGTTTTTCAGAGCAAATAAAGATAGATCTTCGAGAGAAAAAACACAAGGAGTATTAATTTATTGTCCAAAAGAGAGTTGATCATACGAGGAGGTATTTCTTTTATGATTTAATTTGAGAAAGTATCTTTCATATAGATGATGGATAAAAAATTGATTCAGAATTTCTTGTAAGCGCGTATGACAGACAATATCAAATTTCCAAACTTACAAAGCAGTTTAACAAAATGCAATTTTATTAAACAAAAATCAAACACGGTCCCAAGGAATTGATTCTAGGCGAAGGTTCACAATTACATGTAAAATCATATAACTAGTGCAGCAGATATAGTAATTGTTTAACAGATTGATCAAGATACAAACATGCCAATTTAATACTTCAAGCAATATCAATCAATCCAGAATTATGACTAACACATGCAATCAAGATTAATCAAACAATCATACAATGCAAGATTAAAATAAGAGTAAGGGATAGAAAGAAGTGCACCGAGATTTTTATACTGGTTCAACTGCCTTGTGACGGCCTACGTCCAGTCCTAAGATCAAACCGATCTTAGCCTTTTCCAATAGAATCTTGTAGAGTTGTTTTACAGATGTTCCAGCACTCCCTTCCTATCAATCTTAAAACACTCTCCCTATTCTATCTTTCACAACCACTGTATCCCAGAGTTCTTCTCCGAACTCTTCCAAGATCACAACAAAGTTTCTTCTTGATGAGCCCTCTCAACAACGAAGATAACTACCAGCTTCACTGCTGGATTTTTCTCGGTTCTTTGTTTATAGAATGCTTGTTACAGAAAAAATACAAAATGAATTACAGAATTTGTCTTCAACCCCTTGCAATCAATCTCACACAAGAAGTTGTTCTCCAATATGAGTATTTGTGAGATCTCTTTCTTTTCCTCTCAAGAAGTCTTTTTCAGCTCTCTATTGATCATCAATAGTCGTTGGTTCTGAGTCTGAAAAAGAGTTATCAAAAAGTGTTAAAACGGTTCTGTATGTTATGACTGTTATGAATCATTCTCTTGTTGTTATGAGAAAAATTGATTGAAGACAGTTTATATAGTTTCTGAAAAACAACAGACAAATCGATTTATTAAAGTAATAAAAAGGCTCAATCGATTTCCCAATCGTTTATCGCGAGTCTTGTTTTTCTTGAATCTTGAAACTACATAAACTAATCGATTACCTAATCGATTATTTTAAAGCATCTTTCAAAAAATTAAGTGCAGTTCATAATGGATTCGATTGCCTAATCGATTACATATGTTTTGTTCCAACAACGAGATCAGAACAATCGATTACTCAATTGATTCATTAACTCAAACAAGCGATTCATTAAGTCACATAATCAATTTGGCCATATTGTGAGTGTTCCCTGTAACTCAAAATTTTCTTCCAATCGATTTGCCAATCGATTTGGTTCAAATAAGGGATTTAGCTTATTTCAAATAAATCAGTGTGCCAATCGATTAGGTGTTATGTTTCTGAAAGAATGACTTTACCACTTGGTTCATTTCAATCGATTACCTAGTCGATTGATACCAAACTTGTAACAAAAGTAATTGTCACAATGGATTGTCCAATCGATTGTGTTTGTCACAGACCAAGTTCCTTTTAAAATCTCATTTAGGAAATAGATTTGACAATCGATTAGCTTATTGAATGGCTAGGCCCTGTGACTTGCACAATCGATTTGTCAATCAATTTTTACAAACAGTTTTAGTCTTGTGATTGGAGCAATCGATTTGCCAGTCGATTAGCCTGTTAAGTGGCTTGTCTCTGACTTGCACAATTTTTAATAAAAATGGTGCCATTCGATTGCCTAATCGATTAGCCTGCCAAATGGCTTGCCTCTGACTTGCATAATTTTTAAAGAAGATGGTGCCAGTCGATTGCCTAATCGATTAGCCTGCCAAATGGCTTGCCTCTGACTTGCACAATTTTTAACAAAGATGGTGCCAATCGATTGCCTAATTGATTAGTCTAATCACAAACTAAACATTTTCAAACAACCCTTTTACAAAATCGATTTCCTAATCAATTTGCTTAGTGAATATTCCAACTTTGTTGATTCCTTGAGTTCCAGGCTATTGTCTCAAGTGTGTAAGATTGAGTTGTTGTTCCTGAAATCTTACTCAGTCAAAATGTTAGATTTATCATGTGATATATGACCATTGTATGTTTGTTAATTATGTCAAAACTATGATTAAGGGGACTTAAGTCCAACAATAGATGTGACTTTGAGATGATTACTCTATTTTAAGGGACATATTAAAAATCCTTATTCGTATATATTCTTCTTTTCGAGTGTTCACTTGTCTCAATACAAAAAATTTGTTTTATTGCTCAAGATGTCATTGAAGAGTGATTTGTGTGAAGGCAACTTTAATATGAAAAGCCTTTTTCTAAAGCAGATATAATACAAAAAAAATACTTTGAAAATGATATGAAGTTGACATATGAAAAAATAGATGCTTTGCAAGAGCGTTTTCTCTATTTTCATATAGCAATTATTGTCATTGTGACCAGACTTTGTCAAACCATGTTTTGAAATATATAAGCAAATTTAAGAAGGGATTAAAAAGCATACACTATTTTAGACCATTTTCCTAGTAATTCCAACATACAGGGATATTTTCTCTTACACGGTAAAATACTTAATTAAGATACCAAAACATGATACCAATTGAAGGTGCTAGAAAATACAAGAAATAGGGTTTGAATTGTGTTTATCGTTTGTCAAAACTATATTTATTACATAATTGTTCTTTATCAAAACATTCAACTTACTATTAAAGGAGGTTTAGATAGAGTAAGGTTGAATCATAAAGAACTAAGATGCGAGAAATATAGTATAAAGGAGACACATATATTTTATACTAGTTCGCAAGAAATTGTTGCTACATATAGTCCTCTCTTACAGAGAGATTTTGCTTCAGAACAATTGAGGGCTTAATCCACTATTCCTATAGATAGTCGTACAAGTATTTTTTACTCTACCTCTTCAGGCTTTTATTATTTCTCTCTAGCCTTTCCAGGTTGTCTTCCCAAAACCTTCTTCAACATATTGGCATCCTGTCGTTGAGGTTCATGATGGTCGTTGTATCTTTTCAGGTACCTCTTTGAGAATGAGAGGTTTGTTGTCACTATCTGGCTAATTTACATCAATTCTAATTTATGTTTGATTTGCCACAATGTTTGTTTTTAGAATTCTAACTCTTCTTGAGAGGATGTTATAGATGTTGGGAATAATGTCCTCTAATGTGCTAATAACGTATATGACACTCTTTATTGAATTTCACAATAATACTAAACAGTTTAACAAAATGCAATTTTATCAAACAAGAATCAATCACAGTCCCAAAGAATTGTTTCTAAGCGAAGGTTCACAATTACATGTAATGTCTAATTACAAGCACAACATATACAGTAATTGTTCAACATATTAACCAAGATACAAACATGCCAATTTAACGATTCAAGCAATATCAATTACTCTCGAATTCGACTATAGCATGCTATCAAGATTAATCATACAATCATACAATGCAAAATGGAAATAAAGAGTAAGGGATAGAAGGTAGTGCACCGATATTTATCCTGGTTCGGCTATTGGTACAACAGCCTACGTCTAGTCCCAAGATCAACCTGATCTTAGCCTTTTCCACTAGAATCTTCTATAGAATGTTTTACAGATTGTCCAGCCAATGTCAAGCCTATCTATCCAACTATCTTGATTCTAATACATCCATCGCATCCCTCGAGTTATTCCGATAAACTCTCCCAAGATTGCAATGAGACTCCTTCTTGATGAACACCCTCATCAACGAATGGTAGCCACCAGTTTCTGTACTGGATTTTTACAAAGTCTTTCTTTACAATTGTTATTGTTGACAGAATTGATACAAGATCAAAAGATCACAAAAGAATAAAGCGACTCAATCAAATTTGTGAGATACACACTATAAGCATTTGCCAAATGTATATGAATGATTGTTTCAAGTGTATCTAAAAGTATGTTTTCAAAGTTATGAAAAGTTATGAATTGTTATGTAAAAGTTGTGTACAAAAATGATTTGAGTCAGCTTATATATGACAAGAAAAACAACATCAAAATCGATTCCTCAATCGATTTCATAAAGGCTTAAAATAGCTCAATCGATTCTCGTGGTTCTTGTTTTTCTTGGTTCTTGAAAATATATGAGTGAATCGATTTGCCAATCGATTCTTTTAATGCTTAATTAAGAAACTGAAGCAAGTTCATATGAGAATCGATTGTGTAATTGATTATACGTGTTTTGTTCCAACAACAAGATCAAAACAATCGATTACAAAGTCGACTCATATTTACTCATAATCGATTTGGCATTTGGCTTATGTAACACAAGATTTTAAACTAATCGATTTGCCAATCGATTGAACTGATCACAGTGGCTCAACCATTTTGCTTTAATCGATTCGTCAACCGATTTAGCGGTCTCAGTGATTCAGAAATTTTGATTCAATCGATTCGCCAATCGATTTGGCTTGTTATAGTGGATCGGCCATTTTGGTCAAAATCAATGTGCCAATCAATTAGGGTCATGTTTCTGACAAATAATTAAGCATTCCATTTTATCAATCGATTACCTAATCGATTACTATATACCTTGCAAGTTAAGAAACAACTATCAATGGATTAAGCAATCGATTTGATGCATCACAGAGGCTAAGTCTCAAAAAAACTTTTGTATCAATCGCTTTGCCAGTCGATTGAGTTAGTGTTTGGTTGGCTTTGTGACTTAACAATTCGATTTCTCAATTGAATGCCCAATCGATTGTTCCATCGATTGGTTTGATTTCAGAGGCCAAGTCTGATGAAAAAGGTTTTCTGAATCGATTCGTCAATCGATTTGCAAAGTGTCTGGCTTGGCTCTGTAAGTTACAAAATCGATGTCTCAATTGAAGTACTAATCGATTGTTCAATCGATTGGCTTAAACCCAGAGTTCAGATTTCACTTAAATCCTTGAAGTAATCGATTGTCCAATCGATGTACTCAGTGAAAATTCTAATTCTGAGTCAAGCAATCGATTTCACAATGGATGTATCAATTGATTTACTAATCGATTTGTTTCCCTGTTAATTTTAAGATTTCATATTAATTTTGGCAAATACTCAAGTATGAAATCATATTGATTAAGTCTACTAAAACACTATTATAACTACTAAGAACACTTGATAGAATTGCATCTTTCTTCAGCACATTCTCTATATTTTGGCTTGATTCCCTGAATTCCAAGCTTGTGTCCGAGTGTATAGTATTGGCTTGTTGTTTCCTGAAATTCAACTTGATTCAAATTGTTAGTTTTATTAAATGATGCGTGAACATTGTATGTTTGTTACTTATGGCAAAATCAGGATCAAAAGGACGTATGTCTAACAATCTCCCCCTTTTTGCTTAATTGACAAAACATACAATTTTAACTTGAGTTTTTAACATTCTAATTGCAATTGTTTAAAAGCTCCCCCTGAATTTCAGGATGCATGATTTATTTAAGTATGCAACTGCATATTCAGTGGCTTAAAACAAATACAACATAGTATCAGAGTTATATAGATACAACATGCAAATACAACATAGTATCAGAGTTATTTAAAAAATTTAAAGCAGCAGCAGCGAACTAGTAGTTGTATTAGCTCATGCAAGTAACTGATATCTGAGCAAATATCACATAGCAACTGTGGTACCAGAGCAGAAATCTGAACAATAATCTAGCACATGTATCAGAATGCATCAGAACTCAAAGAAACTCAAAAAAACAGTAGCACATGATATTAAAATAGTCAGATCATGACAGGAAAGACAAGTTAAAATATGTAACATTTTCTCCCCCTTTGTCATTGAATGCAAAAAGGTAAAGACAGGAGAGAAAGGTTAACAAAAATGTAAATAATATCCATTTAAAAACATAATATTACAAGCACTATCAAAACTCAAAGAAACTCAAAAAAACAGTAGCACATGATATTAAAACAGTCAGATCATGACAGGAAACACAAGATAAAATATGTAACATTTTCTCCCCCTTTGTCATTGAATGCAAAAAGGTAAAGATAGGAGAGAAAGGTTAACAAAAATGGAAATAAAGAGTAAGGGATAGAAGGTAGTGCACCGCAAATTTTATACTGGTTCAGCCGTCTATCTGACGACCTACGTCCAGTCCCGAAATTAAACGATTTCGGCCTTATCAATAGAATCTTCTAGAGTGTTTTATAGATGTTCCAGCGCTCCCGGCCTATCAATATTAAAACTCTCTCTCTATTCTATTTTGCAACCACTGTATCCCAGAGTTTCTCTACAAACTCTTCCAAGATCAAAGTAAAGCTTCTTCTTGATGAGCACTCTCAACAATGAAGATAACTACCAGTTTCACTACTGGATTTTTCTCAGTTCTTTGTTTACAGAATCTTTGTTACAGAAAAATATAAAATGAAGTACAGAATTTGTCTCAATCACTTGCAATGAATCTCGCACAAGAAGTTGTTTGCCAATTTGAGTGTTTGTGAGATCTTTTTCTTTTTCTCTCAAGAAGTCTTTTTCAGCTCTCTATTGATCATCAATAATAGTTGGTTCTAGGTCTAAAAAAGTATTATCAAATGTTATTCAAAAGTTGTGTCAAAGTTATACAAAAGTTATGAGAGAAAGTGATTGAAAACAGTTTATATAGTTTCTGAAGAACACCAAATAAATCGATTGACCAATCGATTTATTAATGCAATAAAACAGGCTTAATCGATTTCCCAATCGATTATCGCGAATCTTGTTTTTCTTGAATCTTGAAACTACGTAAACTAATCGATTACCTAATCGATTATTTTAATGCACCTTTAAGAAAATTATGTGTAATTCATAATGGAATCGACTGCCTAATCGATTATAGATGTTTTGTTCCAACAACGAGATCAAATTATAAATTATCTCCCCCTTTGTCAGTTAATGCAAAAAGCAGTTAAAGGAGAGAGCAGCAGCAAAAAAAAATTGCTCCCCCTATGTCAGTAAACATGAGCACTGGTGAATTAAGCTTCAGGAAAAAATATAGCAAATTATTGCAGATTATAGCAGAATATAGCAATGTTAAATTTGGTAATTATTATGGTGTTAGAGCATACAACTACCAAGGTATTAGAGCAAAAAAAATAAATGTAGATTAAACAGATTATGGCAGTAGATCATAGAACAATTGAATAAACGCGCTCATTTTTCATTCATTGAAGACAATACCAGTACAACAATATCAAAACAGTACATCATAACAAAGAATCTATAATCCTAAACACCTAAACTAGGTTGTTCCTCACTATTACCTAAGGGAGAGGTAGAGACCGCTGTATTACCCTCAGCAGGTGTCTCCTCAACGTGAGGTTCATAACTATCTAGGGTAGTGGGATTGGTTATGTGCAAAACAGGAATGTCAAACATAGTCAGAAATTTGTTAGATCTATGAATATGTATGACATCTTCACTAAACCAAAATCGCATTCATCCTTTGCTGGCACATGTAACTTCTGTTGTAAAAAGGGACACTTTGTGTCTAATTGTAAGTTGAAAAGACTAGCCAATAGAGGATGGAAACAAATTTGGGTGGCCAAGACACAAATAGTTGAAACAAACCCCACAGGACCCAATTTAAATTGGGTACCTAAAACCAGATTTTGATTTTGTGTTGCAGGTGTGCTTGACATCCAATAGCCACCAATGGTACCTAGATAGTGGGTTCTCAAAGTACATGACAGGAGACAAGTCTAAATTCTTGTCTTTAATCTTAAAAGATGGAGGGATGGAGGTTTTGTCAAATATGGTGACAATAATAAAGGTAAGATATATGGTGTTGGCGACATTGGCAATGAGTCAACTGCAGTGATCCACAATGTCAATCGACTTTGCACAATCGATTTGTCAATCGATTTTTACAATCAATTTTAGTCTTTGTGATTTGAACAATCGATTTGCAAATCGATTAGCCTGCTAAATGGCTTGCATCTAACTTGCACAATTTTTAACAATGATTGTGCAAGTCGTTTGCCTAATCGATTGTTTAATCACAAACTAAACATTTTCATACAACCCCTTTACAGAATCGATTTCTTAATCGATTTTCTCAGTGAATTTTCCAACTTTTGTTGATTCCTTTAGTTCCAAGCTATTGTCTCAAGTATGTAGGGTTGAGTTGTTGTTCCTGAAATCTTACTCAGTCAAAATGTTAGATTTATCATATGATGTATGAACATTGTATGTTTGTTAATTATGTCAAAATTATGATTAAGGGGACTTAAGTCCAACAATCTCTTCTATCCTTTCTCTTTTATTTCTATATTGTTTGTTTGATTAATCTTGATTGCATGCGATAGCCGAATTCCGTTTAAATTGTATTGATTGATTTATTAAATGTTTGTATGTGAATCTTGATATTGCTAAGACTTTGAATTCATAACTGTTGAAATTGAAATTATATTGATTACGTTGGTTGCAATATTGATTTCAATACTTGGGAACTGTATATGTTAACTAGATTAATTAGATTGTAAAATCTGTAATTAGACTGTCATATAAGTTTTTAATAATTAGAGGGCATAATAACCAACAATAGATTAAATCATATATTAATACAAGTGTATGAAAATACTTTGAATGATTGACATTAACTCTAATAACTCTCTATAAGATGATCGTTTACTCATTCTTTTTGTTTGATGTGTTCTTAGCTTTTTCAAATTTTCCTCTTAACACGTAGCCTTTTTTCATTTTCTCTCATACATTCTCTTTCTCTCTCGCTCTATGTAAAGAATTGAGTGAGTTCTTCTTAAATACATAGAAGAAGTTTTCATTGAGAATGTTGCCATTGTAGATCTTTAAGTCAGATCAATCTTTAATAAGTATCCATATAAGGCATTTAAGGCAAATCAGTCTTTAAGGCAGATCACCATTTAAGACAAATCAATATTTAAGGCAGATAAGTATTTAATAAGTATTTATATATATCTTCATGAATGATTCTATGTATCTTGGTATGGAGGGCAGGGATGACACTTCTTCCAAACACAAACATAAATAAAAATCAATATATATTTAACCAAAATTTTATATTAAATAAATATTACTTTTGCTTATATTAACACAAAAAAGTCATTTTTTTATTCAATTTTACCTCACCCAATGAGTAAGCTCCTTGTCAAGCCAGCTGTATCAATTTTCTCTACACCTATTTTTGCATCTACAATTTTCAGTTTTTATCAACAAAGAATTCAACAAGTAACAGTTTTGAATTCCATGTTTTTGTTCTTAGAATGAAGATACCAAAGTTGAATTGGTGGTATTTGACGTTTGAATATACGAAAGTCTCATTAGACATCAATGAAAAGTTAATGTCGCTGTTTTTTATTAAAAAATCTGTCATTCAACTTCCAAACAAACGATTTCCCAAAACTACTCAACAATTTTCAGTTGGCCTCATTCCAGTGTAATATGCTCTTGATAATATTACCTTATAAATAGTGCAAGTTAATCGGTTCAAAGAATTATCTATGTTTAATCGATAACTTCTGATTGATTTTCGACAGCAATGTAGAGAAACAATTAATTTGAGCACATGAACTTAGAAATTGGATTCACTGCATTCAATGAATTGATGCAGTCACACAATACAACAATCCGCAACCATCCAATTTCGATTCGGCGGTGTTAGAAATTGCAGATTTTAATTTCTATTGTATTATTTAAAATCTCAAACTTATATTTAGACTGTGATTTTGACTAAACGACCACTTATATGACTGTATGAATGCAGTATTCCCTGACTACATGAAATCCCAATCTAATCTATAAAGAAATCTATTATACATTTATAATATGAATATACTACGGCGTGTACCAATAAAAATTAACACTAGATTAATGTTTCCAATTAGAATAATGAATCAATAATCAATGTTACGAAGGGATAGAACCAAAACAAATATCATACATAACCCATGTGTGATTTTCATCAACCACGGAAATAATAGTTTTTAATTCCTTTTAAATAATACAGCTATTCCCTCTTGCCGTTCTTTAAAAGACTTTCATAATATTTAGCATTGATCTTCCAAAATAATTAATGGTTGCTTAAAGCCCCTTATTGCACTGTATCCATCTTATACAAATCAGTAGGAATAACAGTGTTAAATATCACAACAGCATAACCAAATTGTAAACATATTTACATTGTTAGGTATCCTATCAACGAAACAAAAGCACGTTCTCTTGAATGCACACTTTGGTTTCTATCTCCACGAAACTATACAAAATGTTAAACAGGCGCTATCGATCCCCTTCGCTGCAACTCCATAGTGTTTTTTTACTTTAACATATGGTCTCTCCGATATGTCCGGTAATGATACTCCATCGATCACCAGTGGTCCAGACTGATTCACAAAGAGAATATGTAATGTAAGCTATATCAACAGTAAAAAAGAGAGTATATGTAGTTTTTGGTGTGAAGAATTACCCTTTGATGGTTGCTCAATCCAAGGGCCATTCATTACATTCAATATACTGCATGCCTCGCTATATTGCAGATCTGGTAGCAACTTTGGGGTAAGTAAGAAACACCTGCATAATATTAATTGTGGCTTATATGTTAGAACAAACAAATTTTGGGGAACAAAGCACGTTAGTGACTGGCCATACAAGCAAAAGGTAAACCTTAACTTCCTAGTCTACTATGTATGCCAAGCATACATTAATAACCCATGGACTTGTCATTCTCTATAAAAACACTCCCCTAAATAAGGTGGAAGATTTCCCTCTTTTCCTCTCCTCCTAGTCCCCAAAAATCCTCCTTTCCTCTCTCCTCCAAACTCCCAAACGTAGTATGAGTGTTTCTCCTCCAACTGATATGACACCAGCCAGACGAGAGATAAATAACCCTTGTTTATCCTTCTGTTCAAAAGTGTTAATAAAGGAAACGACAATCTGACTAACTGAATTAGGTATGTAACATGCATTTATCAAGTTTGAATATCAAAGTAAACAAAGGAACTGAAAAGAACAAGTAATAGTACTTAGTACTTACTGTGGTGTATTTGGCTTGCTAGCTGCTCTCACTAGTTGCTGAAACATCTTCCTTTCATTTATTGGGTCCATCCCTAATAAAAATATAATCGACGAAGATCTATTGAGTGTTGTGCGAGGTCAATCCGGAAAGAATTTACTTCAAAAGAGTAACGAACCTTGGTTGATCTCATCAACAACTCTAAATGGACAGTTTGTAAGATCTTGGAGTGAAACAAGATAAACAATAGTTGAAACCGATCGCTCCTGGAAAACCAAATTTAAAGGTTAATTAGGGGGCAGGGCTGCGACAGAGGATCAATGTACTGAGAAAATAATCTTATGTAGTACCCCTCCAGATTGATGATGGGCACTGAGAACTTCAAGCTGTCCACTTTCTCTGATAGAATACAAAATATACTGTAAGAAGCAAAAATGAAACGAGAAGCTGGAGTTTAAGATACTGGAGAATATATATTATAAGGAAATCTCTTTCATATCCTTTGCTTTTATTAGGATATTGCTTATTGGTACCCTCAAATAACTAGAAACACGACAACTTAATTGAAACATATATGCAATAAATTATGAGGCACTTTCTACCGCACACAACTATAATAGATAGTGTAAGGTATGCAAATCAATGTAAGCAAATACTACATAATAAGTTGTGTTAGGAACAAAAACTTATATACTCAAAGTTTTGTCCTTTGTTTCTATTAGTTGTATGTGATGTTGTCTTACTTTCTACCGCACACAACTATAACAGGTAGTGTACGGTATGCAAATCAATGTAAGCAAATACTTTATAATTTGTGTACGGTACAAAAACCTATATAATCAAAGTTTTGCCCTTGGTTTCTAGTAGGTGTATGTGGTGTTGTCTTACAGAAAAAATTTGAAACTAATTTTTTTGCCAAAGTTAAGTCAAAGAGATTTTTTCTGTTTAGTCTTGGCTCCTGTTTCCTGAGCTTGCTGTTAGTTTTTTTGTGGAATTTCTCTTTTTAAAAGCAAGTTGAAGCTAGTTGAATTGTGGTTTTCTTGTTGAAGATTGCTGGTTTTTTTTTTTTTTTTTTGAGATGGTTTCACAGCAACAAAAACAGAGAGAGAACAGAGAAAGATATAGAAGAGGGGTTTCCTTCTTAACATTGAACTTGACTGGTAACGAGATGTTACATCTACTAACAATAAGAATGTACAATGACCCTGCTAAAGCACATTCTGATAACAAAATAACTGGTTCAGAACAACAATCACCTGAATTTGACTTTTATTTGTATTCCAAATTTATCAAAGTCCATATCGTGCTCATCTGAGAAGTAGAGAAAGAAGTGAGAATGGCAGTATAAAAAGACCAAATAAAATTAATTTCAATTACCATCTGACTTACCTAGTGAAACTTCTCCGGCAACAGCCATCTGTTGAAAATTTCGACTAAAAGTTTCATTTATTTGTGCCACAAGGTTTCTCAGAGTTGGAAGCCATTTTCCCTGCAAAACAACTTACAGATTTAACACAACAAAAAAGGTCATCCAGATCAACACACTATAAATCACATTATCACATAGAAATTGGGACATGTAATATTTCAGGTGTAAATCCCAAATTCATAGGAAATATTGGCCTCAATATTAGATCACACTCTTTAACCTAACCCAGAAGTTTAACTCTTCAAGTCAGGTGGTTTTTGAAATAGTATCCGTACTACTTTAGCAAAATGATAACAACTCAGAATATTTTGCAATAGTATTCATACTACTTTAGCAGAACTCAGCAATAGCAATTACAAATGCATTATCTACATTGTAATATTCTAGTTACGTAAAAAATCACTTATCAAACCTTAATGTTATCCAATTCGGCTAGACACCTTCTAGATTCCACCTTGTCTGCATCAAGTTTTGTTGCAAGATCTTCAATCTGTAAGGTCACTGTAAATACAGACGGCACATGAAAATAGCCCAGATAGTTTTAACAATGAAGAGTACCTTTCTTTGACGATCCTGATATTGTTGCAATATGTTACTATTGACAAAAAGGATTGAATTGGCTTGAGAAATGGTATCTTGAATAGCTGCTTCCAACTCCTCAATTGTAGTAGGCATCTACATGAAAAATCCCAAATGTTGTTAGAGTTCCCACTTGCTTACAAGTTACATGTATTATGTAAGTATAAACCATGATAGTCAAAATCACAATCTGACTCGTAAGATCGCACGATTATACGATTTTTGTAGCCCTAGGCGATCCTGACCATATTCTGGAATACGATCTGGTGAGATCGTGTAGGATCATAACATTTAAATATATGATGGGTGAGATTGTGGTATCCCAAAAGCCAACATTTGTCTCCATCCTAAATGATGTTCTAACTCTTCTAATACTAATTTTAGCATTTCTCTCCAACCAAAAACTTCTCCCTCATCGTTTCTACTATGTGATAGCACTACACCAATTCTCATCTTCATTGTTCCTCTTCCATTGCAAAGCAAATGTGCTCTTCCTTCCTTGGGTTTGCAGGGTTTTGGTGGGAAGGGTTTTTTGGTGTTTGGTTGCTTGCTGCTCTTCTCTTCCTCTGTTCTGCTTTGGTGTTTCTCCTTCTTACAGATTGTGATTCTTATTCAAGTTTAATTAAGTTGTTGTGGTGATTTAACTGTTTTTACCTTGTTTACGTTATTTTATATCTTATATATTGTTAGAATATTAGAAAACATCTTTCATATTATTATATTAGAGTATCTTGAACTATTTTCTATGATCAATTTATAATCATAGAGAATCTTAGAATATCTCTCATTATTATTATGATTTATTCCTAATTTAGGATTTAATCTATGTTTCTCTATAAATAAAAATTAATATTGAATCTTTTGTAATGAAGTAGGTATTAAGCTATTATCAATAATATTCAAACTCTTATTATTTTCTCTCCTCTTCTCTAAATCCCACAACTTCAACATATATGAACACACACATCTATTGTAGAATCTTATTATTTGTGTAATGATGCCTCGATTTAGAATGTTTACCCCCTTTCAACTCCTAGGTAGTTGTTAGAACAGGTATCTATAAGTAATTAATTTAGTGTAAGAATAGAATTTATGAAATAATGTCTGTCAAATAATTCGTAACAGAGTACATAAGTTTATTATTGCAATCACACACCAATACATAATGGAAAGTCTAAAAGACAAGGATGACAAATTTACAAGGATATCCCCTTCCAAGATTCGAAAGCTTGGTCTCTCCCGTTCCTTTTCCCACTCAATAATTTCCTGCCTGTTCAAATTTTCCTTCCCATTTTATTCTGTTGCTGTTGGTAACTAACTGCCCATGTTGCAGTTACTACAAACCCAAACTGCTATAATTTAAAAACAGCTGCAATATAAAAACTGCCTGTATTAAATTCTGTCCATATACTAGCTTTAGCCCTTGCAGCCATAGCGCATTCAAGATTCACGTCTGTTTGACCGCCTACTTCACACCACCGCCCACACCACATGACTCGCCTCCATTAGTTCGGCTGAAGCCCAAAACGCTGCGGTCAAAGGCCAATTCATGCGCCTTACAGTTCGGCACGTGACACCCACTTGCAATGTTATCTCCGGCGTGTGGTGCCCACGCGCCACCTTCTAGACCTTCGTTCACCGCCGTTTTCAACCAGATTGTAGATCGGTTGTTTCTCATTTCGTTTTGAGAGTTCACTTTCTTATCGGAGCACTTACTTTTGTGGGTTATTTGAAGCTCGTTGTTTTTGCTTGTACTTTTCTGTTGCGACATTATAGCACACTTACAGTTTGTGGATATTTTTGGACGTTTGTGTTGGTTACGATTCTGTCCATTAAGGGACAGCTGTACAGTTTTCATTAGTTGTACCGTAGGAATAATCTCTTACCATTCAATAGCCTCATAATTTCTCTCTTTTATTGTAAATAATTGAGTTAATTAGGATTTAATTAGCTTTTTGTTTTACTGTACTCCCTAGGCTATTTATACCATATTGTACTCCCTAGGCTATTTATACCATATTGTATTTTGTACAAAATCAATAAGAAATACAACATATTCACATGGTATCAAAGCTACAGTTCTTATCCGAAAAAGAAAAAAAAAATTAGAATTTTCTCATGGAAGAAAAACAGAGCAGTTCAAACATCCTAGATGCTGACCCTAAGGCAGCAGCAACTCGAAACACCACCAGTCATCATAACTATCATTACTAGCTACAAACTCAATGGACAAAACTACACAAAGTGATCCAGATCTGTCTGCATCTTCCTCCAAGGAAAAGGAAAGGAAGACTACATCACTGGTGAGGCTAAGCAGCCAAAAAAGACTGATCCCAGCCATGAAAAATGGAAACTAGAAAACAGTATTGTTATGACATGGTTGCTCAACTCCATGACTAATGAGTCTGGTGACAATTTCATGTATTATGACACTTCTGCAGAAATATGGAAGGCAGCCAAGGAGACCTACTTAAATGTGGACAACACCTCAGCCATATTTGAGATCAAAAGTCTCTTACAAAATCTTCGACAAAGAGATTCTTCGGTCACCTAGTACTATCATACACTCGCAATATTGACAACAACTTGACATCTATTCAGACAGAGTGGAAGTGCCCAGATGATGACAAAATCTACAAGAAACTGGTCGAGAAGGACAGAATCTTTCAGTTCCTATTGGGATTGAATAAAAATTTGGATGAAGTGAGAGGGAGAATTCTTGGAACTAAGCCTCTTCCTGGCATTCGTGATGCATTTGCAGAAGTGGGAAGGGAAGAAAGCAGAAGGAAAATCATGTTGGGAAGTCAAAGTGCAAGTTCAACCATTGAAGGCTCTGCACTTGTAATAAGAGGTCCACCAAAGAAAGGTAGAGGATGGTGCGATCACTGCAAGCGACTTGGACATACAAAGGAAACATGTTGGGTGCTTCATGGAAAACCCACAGATCTAAAACCACGATTCAAGGACGCACGCGGATATGCTGTTGTTGCTGATGAAAGTAAGTCATAGCAGAGACCAGTCCTTTCAACAAAGAACAAATAGAGATGTTGCAGAAACTGATGCAGCAGGCACTATAAAATTCTTCCACTGCTACTCTTGCCGAAAAAGGTAATCTTTATGCTGCCCTTCATGTAAGTCACCAGAAAACAAATTTTTGGATAATTGATTCTGGTGCCTCGAATCACATGACTGGGGACATCATTGTATTTAGTAAATACACTCCATGTCATTATTTTTGTCACATAACTCTTGGCTTTTTCAATAACAGATGATAAACAAACGTGGAAAATGATGCTTTGGTCTTTCAAGTATCACTTCAAAATTCTCAAGAATGCAAATTGCAAACAGCAAAATATATTGTCAAATCTGGGAAGCATTGCCTTCTAGACTAGGTTAGTGATTGCAACATAAATACTTAAAACAAGAAAAGGAATGTATACAACAATTGAATATCTAATACAAACCTCAAGAAATTCCTTCTCTAGGTTAGGTGTAAGTCGGGCAACTGACTTAGCATAGTTCAATAAATCTGTAAGCTTCTGTCTACATTCTTCAGCCTCTTTCTTAGCTGCAAAAAACACAGTTAGGAACATATTTGCATCTTGCAAAATCTACAAATTAAAATCTAAATAGTTTCTCACAGTTATTAAAGTGCAGTGATGCTTGCAGAGCAAAATTTTCATGCTGCTTCAGATTGGCCTCCATTTCTCCAATCTAAAGAAAATTCAAAATCTATACATCAGAGATATAGAGTGAGAATAGTAAGCAAATAAATGAAGCACAGACACACGAGTCTACAAAATAGTAGCCAAAGTCAGGACGATTACACGATTTCCTACATACATTACTTAACAACACTCTAATAACTTCGGCTTGATGCAGCAGATAAAACCAGCTACTTGAAATCTTTAGACTATGTAAGAAAAAAGAATGGCATTAACAACTGAAATTCACACTATATTTTTAGGAAATACGAAGAAGAGGTAAAAAAGAGGTTGGTTATGAGAATCATTTCTAACAGGTTTAGAGGAGGATAAACTGAAAAACGGGAATCGGATGACTGTTTTCAGTTATCTCAGAAAGCAATTATCAGAGGGGCTTCAGGGTGAAAACCCATGAAAAGAGTTAGAGAGAAGAAGAAATGAAGTATGTAAGGCTTTAGGTAACCTTAGATTATTAACCGTAAAAAATATGAGCATGCTTAACCATCATAAATGGGGGGGTGTTGTATGTTTCTTATTTGGCCTCTATAGATCATATCACAAAAGAATAACCAAAGAGAAAAAATTTATGAGATTGACAAATGTAAACCAGTAATAACAGTGAAAAAAGGTATTTCGGATTTGAGAATGTTCAGGTAGATGAGATGGCATGGCCTGTATTCAAAGATCATGCACAAATGTATTCTATAGAAAGTTGGTGTAACACCTCCGGAAGAGATGATGAAAGAAATGTGTCTGAGTTGGTTCAGTTATGAAAGGACAAGGCCAACAGAGACTAAAAAGGAAAAAGTTGATTAATTTGAAAACAACCTAATTCAAATAGGTAGAGAAAGAAAGACTTCTAAGAGTTTGTTATTGAAGTTCATTGCAACTGCCACGTGCTTGTCCCTCCTCGATGGCAGAACATATTGGTGGTTCCTCCTCCATGGTCCATAATACTCCACTTGCTTTGCTCCGCTGGCTACACCAACTCCATTTAATCCTAAAGATCTCAGCATTCAACAAGGTTATCATCTCAATGGAAAAAAGAAATTCAATGGGCTCAGTTGATGCGTTTCACCCAGAAAGGTCGTGCTAAACTCGACCATATTGACGACAATCTTCCCACAAAAACTAATCATAACTTTGCTATGTGGGAAAAGGACAGCTTTATGATTATGAGCGGTATGTGGAACTCCATAACTCCCAAAATTTTAAGAAATTGTATGTTCCTTCCTTCTGCCTGAGAGATTTGGTAAAACCTCAATCATAGTAGTTACTCCATGAAACAAGATATTTCCACTTGTTATGACTTGAAGAAGAAAATCTTCAATACCGAGCAAGGGAGTGTCTCAGTCACCAGTATCTTAAGATTCTCATTGGTCTCTGTCTTAGAGGAGTAGGTGTTTTTGCATGTAGGTGTTTTTCCACTTGTTACACTCGTTCGATGTCAAAAATATGTTCTTGAATGTAGACTTACAGGAGTAGGTGTATGTGGAGATCCCCTCATGTTCTGTTCTTACAGGTGGAGCAAATAAGGTGTGTCCATTGAGCGCACATAACATAGGTGGAGCAAATATGGACAAAATGCAATGGTAAGGCAATCGTCCTTTTTTTTTTTTCAAACATTTACCAAGAGAAAAACTGAATGTACTTCTTGTTTATATTCATGATATAATTATCACAGGAGATGATTTGACTGAGACAAATGCTTAAGGAAAAATTATCAGCAGAGTTTGAAATAGTATTTCCAGAGAGTTGAGGCAGCTTATTCAAAGCAGGACATGCTTATGTTCTCAAAGGATGTATGTGTTTGACACCTTTTGCTGGAAACAGGCAAAGTTGATAAGGTCCAATATCAAAGACTAGTGAGAAATTGATTTACTTGGCACACACTAGGCTGGATTTAGCTTATGCAGTTAGTGTAGTGAGCTAATTTATGCATGATCCGAGGGTGAGACATTTGCAAGTTGTAGACTGTGTTCAACAGTATCTCAAAGCAATTCTAGAGAGAAGACTCTTAATTAAAAGAGGTGGAAACTTAACTACGATGTTGAGTATACATGTCCAATGAGTGATAGAGGATCCTTCGTGCTATTTCAGGTTATTGTACCTTCCAATGTGGAAACCTTGTTGCTTGGATGAGTAAGAAGCAAGGTGTAGTGGCTCGGATAAGCATTGAGGGTGAATTAAGAGCTATGACACAAGGAGGACCAATGAAGTTATTTTGTGATGGTAAATCAACTATTAGTATTGCTCATAATTCTTTTCAACATGACAGAACAAAACATATAGAATAGACAGACACTTGTTTGATAACTATAATTTACATTTCTTCTCTAGGCATCAACTAGAAGATGTGTTGACAAAGGGTCTATCAATAGAACAATTCAACCAACTTATATGCAAGCTGGAAATGATAGATACCTATTCACCGGTTTCACCGGTTTGAGGGGAAGTGTTGTAAATAATGTTATTTGTAATTATTGTTTTCAACCCACTAGGTTTAGAATAGCCTATTTAAACGAAATACTGTTTGTATCCTATTTATAAAATCAAAATATATCAGAAATATTTTCTATACATGTATTATCTGCCAGCATCAGATGCATAACTATTATTTAATTACCTTTGCATCAAATTCAATGCAAGCCATACGTTGTTCAACAAAACTCCGTTTGTAACCCGCAGCTTCAACAAGAAGATCCTATCAATTGCCAAAAATCAACAGTAAAAAACCATAATACCCATAAGAACAAAACCAAAAAATGAAGAAATGAAGGGAAAAACCCAAATAAATAAATTAACATTTTAATTAATGCATCTGAACCATAATCATACCAACCAATTGCCAATAATATAGAATTATGACCTACAATTAACATGATTTTTTATTCACAATAATTTAGCTCCTCGGATGGCACCCAAGTCCAACGCAAGGAAAACATTTGGGATCAAAGAGCACTAATAAAGGGAATTATATTTAGCTCACCTCAAAGGGGCTCAAACCCAGAACATATCAGATAAAGTTATGTCATGCTCAACTATGCAACCCCTTGGAGTTTCAAGTTATATGATATTAAAAAGCAGTAAGAAGATCGGAGATAAATCACCTTAATTTTTATTGCATTATGAAATCGTTGAATGTTACATTTTGTTGCCTGATCAACAATCTTCGCTAACTCAGTATCTAAATCATCCTGCTCCTCCATCAATTTCAATATCCCTTTCTTTTGTTCTAGAGGTCAAAATAAGGTATTTGCTTTATTGTATGAAAGCAAAATGTAAATCTAACTCTTACATATCTTTCAACACAGTATATCATTTATACTTACCAATACGCCTAATAATTGCTTGTCGTTTTTTTTGCTCATTCTGTGCCGCATTACTAATGTCCTCCTAAAAGAAATCAGAAAGAATAACAAAATTCCAAACATTAGTAGGAACAAGTTTCTTGGAACCCAGATTAGGTTAAACTAAAAGCTTCCATCAACAATACATGTACCCTTCCGAAAAAATCTCTGGACAGATATATACCAGTATATTGAAATTAAAATATAAAATGTTCTGTAGCCTACCTTCTGTTTACGAAGATTAGCAGCCTGCTTCCTGAAGCTTTTTTCCTCATCTTGAAACCTTTTGACACTTTCTTCCAAAGAAGCAATGGCTTCTTGAAGCTCCCTTTGCTGGGAGCTCAGATTCTCAATGTCCCTCACATTTAAATCTAAATAGTACAACAAAAGGTAAAAAGAGAGACAATAAGGACCCAGCATATAAAACTAAATCATGTGATCCAAATGTTGGTTCAACATGTTTTAGAGTGGCGTACTATTCAGAAGAAGTTGTGGGCGTTTCACTTGTTCAACAACTGCTGAGAGGTGATTTCCATATCTAGACTTAGACCAGTTGTAGTGATTTTCTGGTGTCCATAAACTAGTTATTCCCAATTTTGGGGCCTCGTCAGCTTTCTGATCAGTTTCTTTCGATCCAATAAACTGAATTTCAAACATGTAGAAAGAAATGGATATTAATGTATCCATTAATCCTCAAAAATAACCATACTAGCTTGAACCATTTTACAAACAACCTATAAATTTAAATAATGAATCTACAGACAAAACACAAGAGGCATACTGAATGATCAAGATTAGATTGGCTAATCAACACCTCCTTGACAGCAAAAGGAGCATCAAAAATTTGGTCCAAACGGGAGTAGATTCCAAGAGCACGCATCTGGTAAGAATGATACAACAATGATGAACTCATACTTAATTGGAAATTAAACAAAATTGTTGCACCAAACTTACATCAGCAGAAATTTCAGAAGGCTCTTCTTGTTGGCTATCACGACCAGTATAATTTAAAACTGGTACATCATAGTGTCGTAGGTTGTTCGCCAAAAGGTCCCTATCACGAGCATCCTGTGTTATGAAAGACTGCATTTGAACAAAATAAATAGATCAGTATCAATAATGCGATATTAACATCCATGCAGGAAATGGTGAAGCACGAGAATTGACTCCTCTCAGTAAGACCCGTATAATTACTGTTAGAATATTATAAAATATCTTATAATATCTTTTATATTATATTAGAGTATCATGAGTTATTTCTTTGAATCAATTTATAATCCTAGAGATATCTAACAATATCTCTCATTATTATTATAATTTGTTTCTGATTTAGGATTGAATCGAGTCTATGTTTCTCTATAAATATAGATTAGTATTGAGTCTTTTGTAATCAAGTTAGCATAAAGTTATTATCAATAATATTCAAACCCTTATTATTTTCTCTCATTTTTCTATCTAAAATCCCACAACTTCAACATGGCATCTAGAGCTTATTTCAATCCTCCTTGAACGATCCTGCCTCTATTCCGCTATCGAGTTCCCAACAGTTTGGGAATATAATAATAGTTTCTCTTTTCCAACGTGATCATTCTTTTTTCAAACCAATGTCGTCACACATTCCGACACCGATTTCACTTGTTTTTCGTTTAGTTCGCTATTGTCGTCGTCACCGCCATTGTTTCCAACAACTTTTCCGGCATAAGACCATTCCATCTGCTTCACCTCTTTCAGATCAGCCCACACCTTAAATCGCCCCCGCTGCACGTGACGATGCATCTGGCAGCCATTTATGACGTGACCTCTTTCATTGAACTCACCTTGGTCTCCTGGTTCTGAATCTCCCCTTGTATTCTAGTTTTGGACTACGATTACACCTGCTACCTCCAAGATCCGCCATTTGCTGTTGTCTGTCGTCGCTACTGGAAAAGTTTTCCAGCAAGTTTTCCGACACAACCACTTCCATTGTGTGCAGAATATCACAATCTACACAACCCATATTTTTTAGGCCAAATGTTGCTCCACGCGCACTCATGTGCCTCTAAGATCCGTCGTGTTCATTCCATGTCCCACCGCCAACAACTTCGAGCTCACCGCCTTCCGGCACAAAGTTTCAGTCGTCTAGATTGGGTTTTCTTTTCTGCTTCCAGATCTGTTTTAAGTTTTTTCTTTTGAGTCACATGCATACAGCTTGGCAATTTGTCCCAAATACTAGTCCCATTGTTGTCCCATATGTATTTGTAAGGAACCCGAGAATTGTATTTGTATATCCTAACAGTATTAACCTTGTCTTTCTCTCACTGAAGCATGTCTTTCTCTCCTTGAAGAAAATTCAAGTTTCATTTGAGTCTCTAATATTATTGATTTGAAGCTTTCAAATGCAGTTTTTTAGAAGAACAGACCTTGCTTTGCTCAATTTCTTGCCATGAATTTCTCTCATGTTGATGATTATTCCAACTATTTGTCTAGGTTGTATCTATAGCAATTCTCTCCGACTTCACTTGCATTCCTGAGTTGACTTTCCATCATTTTTATTATTTTGCGGAGCAAAACATTGTTTTCATGTAACAAGCTAAAACTTTTTAAGTGTTAGAATATTAGAAAATATCTTATAATATCTTTTATATTATATTAGAATATCTTGAGTTATTTCCTTGAATCAATTTTTAATCATAGAAATATCTAACAATATCTCTCACTATTATTATGATTTGTTTCTGATATAAGATTGAGTCTATGTTTCTCTATAAATAGAGATTATTATTGAGTCTTTTTGTAATCAAGTTAGCATAAAGCTATTATCAATAATATTCAAACCTTTATTATTTTTTATACTCCTTCTCTCTAAAATCTCACAACTTCAACAATTACTATATTCAACCCTCCCACCAAAGCAGGTGGGATTGAAAAAAACAGCATTACTCCAACCAAAATTTCTCAACATGACTGGGGATTCTAGAATGTTTGCATACGAAAAAAGGATACAATCAAAGGAAGACAAAAAAGAAAGCATTACCATAGTGATCGGTCTGGGGAAATCGACGGAGACTGGAGGGGTTATGATAAATTTTGTTTGTAGTATGAGTGAATCCCCTCATGACATGACTAAATTTTGGCTCCCCTTATACATGGGGATTAGGAGCGGAGAGATGGGTGTATAAGATTTAAATGCATTGACTAAAATATTCTTGCATAAAATGTAATGAAAAAAATTATATAGGCATAAACAGTAAAGTAGCCCTTCCACCCAAACAAAATCTCTCCCCCACCACTCCTCTCTACCAAGCAAAAACTCAGATGAAATCTCTCACCTCCACTCCCCACCAGTAAATTCCCCCACTCCACCAAACAATAATAGAAAAGCAAGTTTAAGAATGTATGGGGCTATAAACCAAAAACTCCAAAATATCTAAAATCTACAACAATGTAGCCATAATTTTAATGGTATTAGGGTGGAGAAAAGTTCAGACGAAACTGCTTTTACAACAACAAAAGGAGACCATAATAAGAAATCTAGGACTACCTTCCAAATGTACCAACCAACTTGACCCTCTAGATATCCAGCATGAGACTGATCTGAGACATTGACCTGCAAATTCACTCAACAATTTAACAGACCAAAATAACCAAAAGGCTATAAAAACTTGATTTTAACATATATACCTCAACTAAAACTGGGCCATAAACCTCCTTGTTGAATTCATGGCGATGAGCTTGGACCCAGTTATAAGCGTCAAAAATTTTATCAACCCCGGATCTTTGCAATGCATGCAAACACTTGTTACTTTTATTATTCATTTCTGCCAACCTGCAAAAATTTTAGAATAGAGAATTAAAACAATAATTTGCATAAGTAACCAATCTGAAGAAAACATCATCTTTTCTCCAACTTATACCTGTCTTTACACTTCTTCAAGGAGAAGGTTTTGTCCATTATTTTCTTTTCTGCTTCTGACTTATTCTCTCTCACTTGATCAGCAGAAATATCCAACTCCAGAATTTCTTCTCTCAGTTTTTTCTGGTAAGGAAAAAACACACTTTTACCAAAAACATATTGCTGAGTATAATACCTGCTAAAGTTAGTAACAAGCATTCACCACAGATCTTTGGAGTGAGAATAATGGGAATTAGAGTATACTTACTTGGGTTTACAATAATTGGTTCTAGTTTCTATTATACCGGATCAACTTTTCCAAGTCACTTAATGCACCCGTAACTAACAGAACAGTTTTCAGGTGAAGGTATTTCAACATTAAAGTGATGCATTGAAGGTCAAATGTATCGAGGAGTGGCCAATTCCAAAAGGCATCGAGGGGCTGAGAGGGTTCTTCTAATTGACAGGTGATTACCGAAAGTTTGTCAAAGATTAAGGAATTAGGCCTCTCACTCAGTTACTACCTCCATCCCAATATATAAGACCCTCTGGTAAAAAAATTTGCCCCTTTATACAAGACCCTCTTCAAATTACAAGAAGCAAAAATTTGTTTTAACAAACATACCCGTAATTAAATGTAAAGAATTAAAAGACCAACAAATTTTCTCTCTTAATAATTGACGGATAGTTTAAGAGAGAGAAAATGTACATTATTGACAAATGTAATGCGAAAATTACTTTTCCTAATTCTAGTGCATAATCAAAGGGGTCTTACATATAGGGACGGAGGTAGTATTAAAGAAGATTAGCTTTCATTCAGAAGAGGAAGCTATGAGAGCATTCCAAGAATAAAAAAGGATCATGATGGAACTGCCTATGTCAAGGACAGAACCAGAAAAACAAATGTTCAGGGGGACAAAAATTTAACACATGATAAGTAAAATCAAGGATGATTAACATCTATTATTAATTAATAATTATTATTATATAAAAAATTAAAGTTACTGTATTTCAACTGGAGATTTTATTTCCTCAAACATACTCCATAAAAACATAGGCTTTATAAATTTATTTAAAATAGCCTAAGAAAATAAGTTTTAATCAGTTGTTGGATAACCAACAAAACACATAATAATGATGTGTAAGAGAAGGGACACCGAGGAAGGATGCTAGCCGATGTGAATAATTGTTGTTAAAGTACTGTAATTGGGCTATTCATTGAAAATTGAATGAAAAATAGAACGTGGGTGATTCATTAACATGCCTGAGTTGGCGTTATTAAAAAATACTTAATACTCAAAGTGATCACATAGGACTCTTGTGATTCCAAGCCCAGTCGGTCCTTTCTTCTTTGATAATGCAGTTGATCCTTTCATTTGACAGTGGCAAACATGTATTAGGTACATATATATTTCATTTTTCATTATTTGAGGGGCAGTGGCCACCCAATTTCAACAGAAATAGTTCCGCCCATGACCTATGTAGAGCATGTCAAATTTCCAAGTGCCATTAGAGATAGAACTTTTGCAGCTGCAGTTGGCACTAGTGATGTCCTCATGCCGCAGGAGAAGCCTTTAGCATTTATAATTTAAGTACTCTTGGGAAAATCTAAACAGAAATCAGTTTATGAAAGCCTGTTTGCAGTGAAGAAATGGAAACATTACTAGATGGGAGGACATTTCATTATTAGGACACACCAAAAATGATTCAAATATTTGTTAGAATGGAGAATTTTAGAAGGGGATCAACAAAAATGGACAGCCAGATTGATGAGTTACGATTTTAAGGGAAGTATAATAAGGTTAGCTTATTAAGGTAGCTGATGCGCTTTCTAGAATGATAACCTTAGGCACGGTGTCCTTGGTTTTTAATGGAGACTTGACTGACATAGCAGCAGAGGTGATGGCTGATGACACTCTGAAATTTATGTTCCAGGATCTGCAGAATGACCCAGATTCACGTCCAGGATTTGAGATCTCCAAGGGTTGTATATGGTATAAAGGAAGGCTTATATTGCCACCAACGTCCAAAGTCGGCCAAGATTGCGAGAACTGTGAGTTACATGCTTCCCAGAGGTGTGGTGACTCAGGTGCTTTTAGAACTTACTAGAGGTTAGCTACTCTGTGTTATTGGAACTTGAAGGGAATGAAGAAAGCCATTGAGAAGTTTGTGTAGGATGGTGACATATACAAGGAGTACAAATAGAAGCAAAAGTGATGGTTGATGACACTCTGAAAGTTACGTTCTAGGATTTGCAGAATGACCCAGATTCACATCCATCATTTAAGATCTCCAAGAATGGGTAGGAATAGGCTAGGGTAGACCTGGCAAGACGTGAGACTAACCTACATTGAAAAAGTTAGACCTGTCATGGGTTCATTTTTAAGGTCTGGTGTGACCTTTTTGAAAGTCTACTAAAGCTTGAAAATGTTAGGATATAGAATAAAGGGAAACTATAGATAGTTAGTTAGTATAACTGTAGAAGTTAGTTAGATAGTTGCAATAGTGGTGGAGGTTGCAAGCAGAGACGGCCTTGGTGGGAGATGTTGAGAGAGCAACAACGGTGGTGGACGGAGTTGGATGATGACAACAATAATAAAATGAGAAAATAAAAAGTGAAAATATTAACTCTGATGTTCTTGTTTTCTTGTTCTATAAAAGAGAAAACAAGAACAAATTTTGAGAATAAACAATAATAAAGCAACTACTCAAACAAGTTTTTGTTTTTAATTAAAAAAAAATGTTTTTAAGAACACAAATAACACATGCCCTTAATTGGGATTTCAAAAAAATTGTGCCTTAATTGTAGATATATATATAGTATAAATAATATAACTGATGACTAAAAGTACACTTACAAGCTCATCCTTGGGGGGTACATAAGGGTCTAGACTCTCAAGTTCATGTTCCGCAGCAGCAAGTTCCTCCCTAGCTTTTCTAATTTTATGTAGCCGAGTTTCTTCCTCCCTCCTCAACCCTTCCATCTCATTGTACTTTCCTTGTAAGTCCACGTCCTAAAAATTGATAACAAGGAATTAAAATCACAAAATACTCTAACTTCATGCCAATAGGTTACAAGATGAACCCACAAGCACAATAACATGAATAATAATTAGTAGGGGCCATATCTAGTGAGAATGAGTTTTTTAAGTGAGAATGAGAGAAACACTTATCAACCGTTCAATAAAAATAGATGGTTCAGGTTAAAAGTCACATTTTGAATATCACATGTGCTTCTCCCAAGTATATCCATTCTCATTTCCCATTCACCCTTTCATCTTCTTCAACCCACCCTCATCCACTATGGCTCCTTTAATCTATTTTTACACCTTCAGATTGAAAACAAATGTCATTTCAGAAAGAAAAATTCATTGCTTCGTTAATTGTCAATAACTTTCAATGTCTCAAGATTATCTTTTTGCATCTGAACAATAAAAACGTATGAAAAATACCCCCATTTACGTTTCTGAATGGTTTCAATGGACGAATATACCATAAACAGTATTTCTATTTTTTTATTATATGGCAGATATATATTGGGTCATAGAGAGTAGGTCCAGTTCTTCACGATTCTGAATTTTCAATATTCACTTGTTAACACAAGCCAACTATAGTTCTCTTTGCTTTTGAAAAAAAAAAAAAAACAGCCATAATCGGTAGCCTGTTATTCAGATTGGCTTTTTTCTGAATTGGTATTTGTTTTCAATTTGAATGTGACGCGGCAATAGTGGATGATGGTGGGTTGAAGAGGATGAAAGAGTGAATGGGAAATGAGAATTGATATACTAGGGAGAGACACATATGTTATTCAAAATGTGACTTTTAATCTGAACCATTTTGATCTAACAGTTGATAAGTGTTCTTCTCATTCACATATAAAAAACTCATTTTCACTAGATATGACCTCATTATTAGTAATTGGCAAATACTAACAAGTGCCTTTAAAGAAACTAAATTTGGAAATATAAAATTGAGATTGATGCAGAGTAAATGGAAGAGAAAAATTACCAATTGGTTCTCTTTCTCAATAAGTTCCATTCTCTTTTTGGCATTCTCATTTATTCGGCTGTTGACCTTTTTGCATTTTGCATCTAATGCAGCTTTCTCATCTTTTTGTTTTCTGTTAAAGCATGAGAAATTATAACTTTATAATTTTACTATACCATATTTGAACAAAACGGGGGTGTTTGCCAAAGAAATGTTTGAGACAGCAACAAAAATACAGTAGAGGACAACAAGGCTGCCCACTCCACCAGGTGAATTATAGTCATGGATCTTTTAGGAGATCACCATCCTCAGCTAAATATCATAACAATAATACCATGACCATAAGTTAATTTGATAATTCAACTGTCCAGCATTAAAATCCTTTTAAAATGAGAAATAATATCACCAAACTACTATTGTTTTGGTAAAATCTTACTAGAACACTAAAACTGATTTTTCAAACTTTACAAATCAAACACACATATCTAAAGGCATTGGCAATATAAAAGCAACTAGTGAAACATAAAACAAACACTTTTTAAGTAGCATTGACAGAAATCACAGTAATCAACCAACCCATTTTGCAGCAATAAAATATCCCCAGTGTAGTATCGTTGACATCCCTATTATTCCCATCTACGTAGTCCACAATTCAGATGTTGAGAGTCTCACATCAATTAGAAACAGGGCCTAGATAGTGGGTGTTGAAGATTGGCGCTAATTAAGGAGAATCAACAGATTCTGTTTTGTACAGTTTTATGACAGCTTTATGTCCATTAAATATAGATTAGTATTAGCTAATTCCTAGCCTTTCCTATCTTATTAGAATTAACAATTATGAGGAGAATAACTTCCCTAACTCCTAGGCTAGATTAGCGCCCAGCCTTAATCTCCTAGTCTGTATAAATTCTGCTTTGTATTATTGTAAAGATACAGAAATAATATAAGAAAATTCCGCATGGTATCAGAGCTCGATCTAATCCATCCCTAAGAAAAACCTAGCGCCGCCAGCAATGGGTGAACCTTCTGACGAGCAGCCAAAGATGGAAACTGGATCATTTCCGATCAGTTCACATGATGGACTCAGTCATCTCATCACTGGCCATAAATTAAATGGTCAAAACTATACCCAATGGGTAAGATCAGTCAAGATATTCCTTCAAGGAAAAGGGAGAGAAGGCTACATCACAGGAGACACAAAATGTCCCCAAGAAGGAGATGTCACCCTTCAAAAATGGAAACTTGAGAATAGCCAAGTAATGTCATGGCTACTCAACACCATGACCAACGAAATTGGTGAAAATTTCATGTTCTATGATTCGGCAAAGGAGATATGGGATGCTGTGAAGGAAACATATTCAAATGTGGACAATACCTCTGCCATATTTGAGATAAGAAGCATTCTACACAACCTTCGACAAGGAGAATCTTCTGTTACTGAGTATTTTAATACACTTAGTAGACATTGGCAACAACTAGATGTATATGAAGAAGTCACATGGGACTGTCCAGGGGATAAGAAAAAATTCAAAGAGCTGGTGGAGAAGGACAGAATCTACATGTTCCTATTGGGACTAAACAAGGACCTTGATGAAGTCCGTGGAAGGATCCTTGGAACCAAACCTCTTCCCAAAATTCGGGAAGCCTTTTCAGAAGTAAGGAGAGAAGAGAGCAGGAGGAAACTCATGTTGGGAAATGCCACCTCAACACCTCCCACCGAGAGCTCAGCAATGGCTGCAAAAGGAAACCAAGTTCGGCCATTTCAAAAGAAAAATCGTCCCTGGTGTGATCACTGCAAGAAACCAGGCCATACACAAGAAACATGTTGGGTTATACATGGAAAACCCCCAAAAGCCAAGCAATTCAAAAGCAGGGACAGCAGAGGCAACGCAATTTTTAACCACCAAGAAGCTGAGGTAAAATCTACTTCATTTCCATTTAACAAGGAACAAATGGAGGCTTTACAAAAAATCTTCAAACAAACTATGCCTTCTACAGAAAAAGGTGGTACGGCTGTAGTGGCTCAGAGAGGTAATGTCTCACATGCTCTAAATACTAGCATGGGAAAAACAAAGTCATGGATTGTTGACTCAGGGGCTTCAGATCACATGACTGGAAATTTTAATTTGTTTATTAGTGATTCTCCTTATCCATTTAAATGCACTGTTCGAATAGCAGATGGCACACATTCTAAGGTCATGGGTACAAGATCAATTATTTTGTCACCTAATATTACACTAGAATATGTTCTATATGTGTCGAAACTTGATTGCAATTTGCTGTCCATTAGCAAAATCACAAGAGATTTGAAATGTGTTACTAAATTTTCTCCTAACTTGTGTGAGTTTCAGATTTTGGAGTCTGGGAAGACGATTGGCAGTGCTAAAGAGTGTGCTGGACTCTACCTACTTCAAGCTGAAGAATTAGAAAGAGGACTCAAGAACCAGTCATATGCAGCAACTAGTGTTCCAAGTAGTGACAGTCCTGTAATGTTATGGCACTATCGATTAGGCCACCCAAATTTCATGTATCTGGAAAAATTATTTCCTTCTTTATTCAATAAAAATCAGAAGCATTTTCAGTGTGAAATTTGTCAATTGTCCAAACATACACGTAGCCAATACCCACCCCAACCCTATAAGCCATCCCAACCTTTCGCCCTAATTCATAGTGATGTATGGGGACCATCACGCATTAAGAATGTTACTGGTTCTAGACGGTTTGTCACGTTCATTGACGATCACACTCGTGTTACTTGGGTATTTTTAATGAAAGAGAAATCAGAAGTAGGAAGGATCTTTGAGGTTTTCCACAACATGGTGCAAACTCAATTTCACAACAAGATCCAAGTGCTTAGAACCGACAATGGTTGTGAGTACTACAATTCGATTCTAAGTTCCTACCTACAAAAAGTTGGCATTGTTCACCAAAGCTCTTGTGTGGACACTCCGCAACAAAACGGAGTTGCGGAAAGAAAGAATAGACATATTTTGGAAGTAACTAGATCAATCATGTTAGCCACAAATGTCCCGAACCAGTTTTGGGGGGAAGTTGTCCTTTCGGCAACACACCTTATAAATAGAATGTCTTCCCGGATCCTTAACCTCAAGACCCCCCTCTCCACACTCCAAACCTTCTTCCCAACCAGCAAAATACTCACCTCCATTCCCTTAAAGATTTTTGGATGCTCATCCTTCGTCCACAACCCACACCGTAGTAAACTTGACCCCAAATCTATCAAGTGCATTTTTCTTGGTTACTCACCTCACCAAAAAGGGTACAGATGTTACTCACCCATCACCAAAAAATTCTACCACACCATGGATGTAACCTTCTTTGAGAACCAGCCCTACTACCCCAAAGTTGGCATTCAGGGGAAGCAAGTACACACATATCCAATTGAAACATTAGAATACCAACCTTGGATGTTTGAACAAATAGAAATTGCCCTTATCCCAGCTGAAAGGACAGCAGAACCTGAACCGGTTGTTGTAACAGAAACTGAAGCAGTGGCCGAGGCAGAAAATGGAAAAAACAATGAAATTGGAACAACCCAACATAATCAAGGTACACACGAAGGAAGTTGGAAAACTTATGAAAGAAGAAGGAGGAAGGAAGTAGAGCCTAGCACAGCTCCACCGCAAAGCCATGAGTCTCACCAGATTCCAGAAAATGAAATCCCTACAGGTAACATTGTCCCAAACTCTAAACTCCCTGTGAACCTTGACACTGTTGATATTGATATTCCTATTGTTGTAAGAAAAGGGGTGAGAACTTGCACTCAACACCCTATTGAGAATTGTGTTTCCTATGGAAAATTATCACAAAACTACAGATCATTTGTAGCAGCCATTGACAACATAGAAATTCCAAGGAATGTTCAAGAAGCTCTACAGAAACCTGAATGGGCAGCAGCTGTAACTGAAGAAGTCCAAGCACTAGTAAAAAATGGCAGATGGGAAATCACCACAATACCTGAAGGGAAGAAACCAGTGGGATGCAAGTGGATCTTTTCGGTTAAACACAATGCTGATGGGAGTATAAACAGGTACAAGGCCCGATTAGTTGCAAAGGGATTTACACAATCATATGGAGTGGACTATGAAAAGACCTTTGCACCTGTGGCAAAACTCAACTCAGTTCGGGTCCTATTATCATTGGCAGCAAATCTAGATTGGCCCCTACACCAATTAGATATAAAGAATGTCTTCCTAAACGGTGATCTAGAAGAGGAGGTGTATATGCAAATACCTCCCGGGCTTGAATCACATGACACCTCAAACATGGTATGCAAACTCCATAAATCCCTCTATGGCTTGAAACAATCTCCAAGAGTATGGTTTGATAGACTAACAAGAGTTGTCAGGGAAGATGGCTTTGCCCAATGCCAAACAGACCACACTATGTTTGTTAAGCACTCTCCGGAGGGAAGAATAGCCTTATTTATTGTCTATGTTGATGATATTGTTATTACAGGAGATGATCATGATCAACTCAGCCACCTCAAGAGTATCTTAACCGAAGAATTTGAAGTCAAAGATTTGGGCCAACTCAAGTACTTTCTAGGGATGGAAATTGCTCGGACAAGGGATGGTATTTGTGTTTCTCAAAGGAAATACACTTTGGATTTACTCAAAGAAACAGGGATGCTTGGATGCAAAGTTGCCAATACTCCGGTAGAACCCATGAAACAAAGTGATGAAGAAAATTGATCATGAGATCATAAGTGTTAACCACATCTCATCAAACAGACAAACAGCAGACATTCTAACAAAGGCACTTCCAAGGCACACATACGAAACTATCAGGTCCAATCTGGGTATGATAGATATCTACCACCCAGATTGAGGGGGAGTGTTGAAGATTGGCGCTAATTAAGGAGAATCAACAGATTCTGTTTTGTACAGTTTTATGACAGCTTTATGTCCATTAAATATAGATTAGTATTAGCTAATTCCTAGCCTTTCCTATCTTATTAGAATTAGCAATTATGAGGAGAATAACTTCCCTAACTCCTAGGCTAGATTAGCGCCCAGCCTTAATCTCCTAGTCTGTATAAATTCTGCTTTGTATTATTGTAAAGATACAGAAATAATATAAGAAAATTCCGCAATGGGTATAAGGCTTGATCAGTCTTTCATCCTACAAACAAGTTGGTTTTCTGGAGCTGAGCTAATGCCTATCTTGGATCAATTAAAGGGCCATCTGTATTATCCATGCATAAAGCTCAGTAGTGTTGGGCATTAGGGTGTCTTGAGAAAAATTATAGTCTTATGTTGGCTATAGATAAGGTCTAAATAGAGTTTTAAAGCTAAGGCAATACTTGCCTCGCAAGCCGGTTTAGTAGCAATGAGTTGGGCACAAAGCCTAACAAAGTCAAGTGAGCTTTTATGGGGCTGAATTAGGCCCTACGCCCAATTTATAAGATGGTATCGTAGAGAATTCAGTTCTTAGAATACAAAATACTGAAGTCTTTTTATGAACTCTTCTTTATTTTCTTACAATTCTCTGTGTTTCTATCAGATAAAACATCAAAAGAAAGAAAAGTAAAGAAAAGAAATGAAAGAAGATCTGAGAAAGTAAACAAAGTGAGATGAAAAGAAAAGAGTGTAAGATGAATTGCACATGTAGTATTAGGACATGTAATGTAATTCATCTTTAAATTTGTGGCATATGTTTGTGCATATTTAACTGCTCATGAAATATAACTGACAGTGCATCTCTAGTCCCTACAATTTTTTGTGGGTTAGTTAATGAGAGTGAGAAGCGAAGATTTTTCATACAAGGTATGACCAGTATTGTTAAATGGCAGTCATCGGGGATGACGGTGGCAAAAATTTGACAAGCTACCATACAGTGGCAGTGGTGTTGCAGGCTATAAATTCCTATCAGATTATGAATTCATTTTATTTAAATCCTGCATTTTAGGGCTTGTGTTAAGCCTCTTCCTGGATACAGAGTAAGGCATCTTTTCTTTCTTTGACTTTGCTTAATTATAAAACAGCTAAAACTTCTACAGTTATTATTAATCAAACAACCTATTATGCATTTGATCAAAAGATAAGACCCCTCCCCCAACTTCCACCCCTGGTAAAAAATTTAAGCAATCTTCTCATCTAGCAATTCAAATTCTAAGAGCATCAAAATTTAAATAATTACTAAATGTAACAAAGTAAGAAAAGGCAGCATACTTAATAGGTTCTTTAAGTTCATTTAATAATTTTGCAGCTTCCTCAAATGCCTTTGCTGCAGTCTTCTCACGCTCCTTAGCTTCACGGTATTCTGCCTGCTTCATATCATACTTCAGCCATGGCAATTTCTTTTTCATTGAATCAGCCTACAAAACAGTTATAGGCTTATGTTTATTTTTTTCCTTTCAAAAATCTACATGAAGACAGAGAACTTTCAATGCAGGAGGATCATAAAACCTCCTATATCAGAAAAATAAAGGATGAACTAAGCACATCAGAAAAAGAATAGACACCACAACAAAGGTGTCTACATTGCTTGGCATATACAAAACACTCAGACAAAGCCTGTGATCAACAAAACCCAATAGTTAACCTTGGCAAGAAGTTCATCTCTTTGACGAACACGTTCAACATCCTTCTCTAATTCAGCATTATGTTCCTTCAGCTGATTTAAAGTTCCTTCATTTTTCTCAAGAGACTGAAACAGAATTAGTAAATTGATCCTCAAGTTTACAACCAGCTAAGATATAGGAGATTGTTATCATTTTTAAGTAAAGGGTAAACTTACCAGCTCAACATGCTTCAATGCACGACTTTTATCAATTAGCGCACGATGTTGCTCTGGAAGCTGTGGATCGCCAACAGCCTTTTCGGTCTCTTCCAAAAGTTGCACCGGAGTTAACTTTGCAAACTCACAGACCCTGTCTTGCGGTAAAAACTACCCAAATGCCAAGGATCCCAAAGAAGTAGTTCAGTAGGATAGAGAGAAAACCAAAGTATTAACCCATAGTAGATTTGAACATACCTATAGCAATATTCCTCAAAAGTAATAAATAAAACAACTAAATCACACTGCGCTATGAAGCCCAAAACATGATACGACACTGATATGAGGATGTGGGAAATTCATAAAAATTAAAGATACTATACGGTCTAGATACATTAACACAAAACTATAGAAATATACAGATTTTATAAATGCATAATGTTTGTATAGGAACTTAGATATTTTAAATCTGATAAGGATCCAAGGCACAGCACTAAAGTTTATACGAGGAGACCAAAAGGAAGTGGGGCCAACAAGGGAAGAGCATTAAAGTTTATACAAGGAGACCAAAAGGAAGTGGAGTCAACAAGGGAAGGATAGCACCTGATTATCTCATGTGTTGCTATACCCCAAATCAAAAGGGAGAGGGAATATCCTAACTAATCGACACGCTAGCAGTAGACAGGGAGAAGGAGGTGGGCTTGGGGAGTGTGAATTGATAGTGGAGAAGGAGGAGGAGGAGGAGGAGAAAAAAATTTAGAGGCTGTTTAGGGTTTGAGCCAACTTCTAGACACCATTTAGAACTCTGACAGAAGAGAAACTGAATGAAGTTGCATTGATGAAAATGAATGTTCAACCTCATACTACTGAACCAAGCTAGAGCCATTTATAGAGTTCTGTTAATCAGCAAACTAATGTAACTGAATAACTGTAACTAACTGAAGGTGGTTCAGTGATTATAGAAGCAGAAAGTTCTACAATACAACACAATAAATAAGTAAAAGAATAGTACAGAGTAAAACTAAGCAAAATCTAAAACTATAACAGTATACTCTAATAGACTAATACCATGAAGTATACTGATTGCAGGTCAAAAACTTACTTGAGTCAAATTATTTACTTGGATGTTAAACCTCTGAATGGTTTCAGCGACATCCTTTTTGGGCACAACAATTTCTGAAATGAACACATTGATATATAAAAATGACCATACTGTTTGAAATTTGTGAGTAATAATATTTTACTTCATTTGCAGTTCGCACATTCAACTTTTTTTTCTTGTGCAAATACATAGAAATATTCGGCATATAAATTTGACATATAAGGGAAAAATCAAATATCTAAGGTCTTGCAAGTAAATTTTTTGATGAATATATTATCAGGTTTAAGGGAAAGAGAAAACCGCTAAAGATGTGCATGCTCCACTCAACCCTAATAATATTCACCAAGTGATAGAAAAAATTTGCTAACTGTTCCAGAAATTTGATATCCTAGTTTTTAACAAAACATTCATAAATCATATATGATATAAAAAACAAGAACTGCTTCATGGTAGAAAGACACTCAATACTCATGATAAAAACCCAAAGAGATTGTTCCAAAGAAGGATGTCTGTCTACAATGCAATGCAGACATATCTACCATCCATTTCTAGAACTATAATACATACACAAAAATAAGTGAAGCCAACCTAATATAGTGCAATATGAACACCGTTATGCACTTTTATTAAGTACCGTTAATTTTAAAATCGTTTGATATATTATTGAGTTGCATCAAAATTAGCGTCGTATGTAGTTTTATTGAACACCGCTAATTTTCATGAGTCTCAATAACACATCAAATGATTTTAGATTTCTGTAAAACTTTACATGCATGATCTAAATGATATAGACTTTAAATCCAATGAAAAAAAAATTTAAAAATTAAATTAAAGAGAAATAGGGAGGATTGAGAGAGATTGACGGAGATTTAGATTGAGACGATACAAACTCTACTTAAAGGGAGTCAATATGCCTTCAGGTAGCATAGTTTTTTATTTCATCACAGAAACCACATTTGGTATTTTGATACCATAACCAGCCAACTAAACCTTTTAAACATTTCTATTACAGTTAACACCAATCAACAGACATAACAATTGCTATCAAAATAATGGTAGCATTTAATAAAATTGTGTATCTAGTGTGTTAAAAACCCCACCATTTAAGAACCATTCCGACTTATTGCTAATATTTATTTTACGCATAATCGTAATATGCTCCTCTTTATGGTCCCCTCTTAAGGTAACCTTAATGTGCCCAGACTCTTCCCCCCGCTTCACAAAGTTCCCAATACTTGTGGCTCGCCCAAGCAACTGCAGAAAATGAAGTAGTCATATTATATGGTTCAAAAATAAACAAAGCCTGTTCAAGTGTGAGAGAACACAAACCAACCTGAGGCTCTCCACAGAGGCCAAGAGCAATAGCACATACAAGAGAACTCTTTCCAGAACCATTGGGCCCAATTACAAGGTTCAACCGAGGCCCAGGTTTACATTTTAAGTAATCAAATGTCATGAAATTATAAAGCTCAATCTCTAGAATGTTTCCAGGCATATAATCATCATCCCCCCTGAAACAAAGTTTTAATCATCAACTCCATAATCCTTTCGTCATTTTCAAACAATCAAAATAATGTGGGGTTAGAGAGTATTTCTCATTTCGAACATTGAGCATAAATTTTAATTTTTATTTAGTTAATCACCATAGGTAGAGCATGAAGCCCAGAAAAGTAAAGCAGAAAACTCTGATGATGGAACTGAAAACTTTCACTTCTAAATTAAGAAAAATATAAACCATTTATAAAAATGAATAAAGAATGATTTTAAGGATGCCAGATAAATTCATGTTTCTCCTCCAAACACCTTCATCCAAACATACCATAAGGCTTTGTTTGGGAGTTAGGATGGGAAGGGAGGTGAGTTTTTCGTATTAAAACTTTTTACGCTAACAGTGCATAGCAACTAAACTCTCAGACTCCTCATATAGGAGATTTTTAGTTTTAAGGAGAAAAGTAAACCCACCATGCAATGTGGGACATACAATCCTTCCACTTCCCTTTCTTCATGTCTTTTTCCAAAAACCCTTCATTCTCTTTCCCTCCTAACTTCCAAACAAAGCCTAAGTGGTGACTCAATTCCCACTTCCCATAGGTTCATTCTTTTATAACTCCACAATACGAACAACAACAACATCAAAAAAATAACCAAATTCATGTTTCCAACTAAAACGATTCCATTTATTAACTTAACATACAATAAGTTATGAACAAAACTTACAAGCAACAACATAACTCAAACACCGAAATTGCAACGAACAAAAAAAATGGATGAGTTAGAATGGTGACGAACCTGCTAATTTTGGGACGCTTGGGTGGGCGAGGTTCCGCCATTGCAAGTAACGGGGATCAATGGTGAGTGCGCTTTGAAGTTTGAGAAGTGAGAGATCAAAGTGTTGTATCCGGAAACCCTAGCATTTGGGAATGGAGATACATGACCGAATGATTGATTGATTAGGATTTAGGGTTTGAGATTGAAAAGAGTTGAAATAGAAAGAGAACGTAGATTGATTACCTGAAAAAGTGTGAGAGAGCATTTGGCGCCAAACTACGACTCCGGTTTTAGTTCATCGTGTGTGGGGTTAACTCGGGTTTAAATACCATCTCGGTCCGAACCGGGTCATTATAAAACAATGCAGTGTTTGAAAATGCGTCCTCACTCTAAAAGTGGTGGGTATGGAATTGGTCATGACTCAGTCAAACTCGGTAAAAACCAGCTACTAGACACATTTATCAAGCCGAACGAGTTTGATTAGAAATATATTTTTCATTAAAAAGAATGAAACATGGATCCTCGAGTGATTTATGACTAGTGATTAAAATGTCTCTAAAATATATAAATACTATTGTATAACTCGTGGTAAGCACAGGATAAATTATTCGATAAATCATAAATAAATAAATAAAATATTGTATATTACAAAATAAATAAAACATACAATATCATGCATAATAAAAACCAAAAATATGATCAAATTATAATTTAATGAATGTCATAAATAAAGTTATGTTGTTTAATATAGTTAATTACACATTACGAAAAACTTCACAATAAACTACATTAACAGACTCGTCACATATTTGATTAAGATCACTTAGAATAAGTAACTTGAGACATTGTTCTAGATGTAACTCTAGACACAGCTACATATAATTGTTCATGTGTGAAAATTAGTTTAGGAAAATATATGCCAACATGAGAAAGTGATAGACCATGACTCTTATTAATTGTCATTGTGAAACAAAGAGTCAACGGAAATTGTCTTCTCATAAACTTAAATGGTAACTCGGATCACTCGAAATCATATTCATTTTTAGAATATGGATTTTATCGCCCGCAATTTTTCCTGTAATGATAGTTGCCCCTAATAAATTCTTGCCAAAGTGAGTTATTGTAATTTTTTTTCTGTTACACAGTCTAGCAACTTGATCAATATTCCTCGTTAACATTGCAGGACAACCTATTTTAAATTTTGGAATACCTGAGCACTTAATATCGTTGAGGAATTCAATAATGAACTATTGACTTTGTAAATCATTCAAATCAAATTTACAAACTGAATATGAACTCAAATATTCCTTTTCTTCGTTTGGAATCAATGACAAAAGAGTATTATTGATGTGCTCAACAACATCCAGAGTTGGAGCAAGGATCCCTCCTTCCTGGAAAAATGCAACATCATGCATGTTGTTTAAAATTTCATGATAAGTGAAATATATAAGGCACATAAGGGATCAATCGTGTCATGTATAAGTAAATCATATGAAATTTCGACACGTATATCGCCATTCTTGTCGGCTCAAAAGTCTTGGTGGGTATTAAATTGGTCATGACTCAGTCAAACTCGGTAAAAATTAGCCACTAGACATAGTTATCAAACCGGACCAGTTTGATTAGAAATATAGTTTTTGTTACAAGGAATGAAACATGCTACCTGAAGGAAGTGAACAAGGCAAATAACCACCGAGTGATTTATGACCCGTGATTAAAATGTCTAACATATATAAATATATATGGAATGTTTTTTGTAAGGTGTTTAAATAAGGAAGACTTTAGAGTTCCCTATGAAACTAGGGATTGAGCTCGCAACTTATCCATACACGTGCATGTATTTCTGACTCAATAATGTTGCAACGGATATATATAGTATTTGTGTCCAAGTTTCCTTAAAGACTTAAGGAATAGCATTTTTGAAGAAGAACATTATGGACAAAAATGCAAATAAGAAGATTGTTTAAAAGAAAGCATTTGACAACTAGCAAGACTATTAAACGACTATATTCAAATAAAATGGAAACGGAATATTCTAAGTGTCTCTTCATCTATAAAACGAAGATTAATTAGAAGATGAAGGTAAGAGTTCAATTGACAATCTATCTACACCTGTTCATCTAAAAACAAGTTGTGAAAACTCTTTTCTCAAACAAAACTTCTGATGTAGCTAAATATCACTAGATAAGGGTTGAATAGGGATTTTGTTGTTTAAAAATAATTCTCATGTGTTTTATAAAACTATCCTCTCAGAGAGGATTGCAGACCCGAGGATGGTTAGTCAAACCTTTAAATTAGAGCTGAGCAAAAGAAAGAGAAAATGTAAAGAATGACACACACAATTTTTATATTGGTTCACCCAATGAAGGCTACGTTCAGTCCTCACACACTTGTGAAATTTCACCAATGTTCAAACTGGTCAACCTCTTACAGAGGATGATTACACTTTGTGTATTCTTTAGCCTCACCAAGCTTACAATCAAGTTTCAAATATTTCCAAGTGTAACTTACGTGGAAATTATAAATTGATATGTGTATGATTGTTTCTCTTCTCTTAAACACTTTCTAAAAAGATATTTCAAAGATCTAGTGAAATATTATAGAAAGTATAAGGAGATGATGCATATTGCTCTTGATAGCTTTAAGACTCTTGATCTTTTAATGCAATGTTGTTGTGTGTTTTGTGATGAAGAGTTTGCTGCCTTTTATAGAAGTCTTATGATGTTCATTCCATGTGTCAAACTCTTTATGACCGTTGAAAAGTCAATTAAAAAAGCCCAAGGTCTTTCTTTATAATTACAGAACCCCCATCCAACTGTCTTTGGACTGACTCAGTCCATCCTCGAGCAAGAGGATCAACTCGTTGGAATTTCAAGACATGTAAGGCTATATTTTTGTCTTTGTGAGCTACAACCTTTATGAAAGTTGAAGGGCTCGGTCGTTTTTAACTTTTGAGAGTGATGTTGACAATAGAGAACCATCCTCTTACATAGGAATGTCATCCTCTTGCACTTGATTCAGAATTCCTTTCTTCAAGACATGTGAAGGCTTCTATTTTTGGCTTGTTTGTAGTTGCCTTTCTGTAGATTGACTCTACATTGTTTTCATTCATACAAGAATGATATATAGGTCTGCTTTTAGCCCTTGCACATGATAGGATGGGTTGCTTTCAACATTTGGGAATGATGTGGACTTTATAGAACCGTCCTCCAATATAGTATTGCCATCCTCTTACCTAGTACTGGGCATCCTCGTACCTATTCTTTTAGCCTTATGACTTCTTTATTTGAAATGCTTTATTTATTCATTCTTTAATATTGTTGTGTCTTTCTTTAATGAATAAAAAACATTTGTTTTGGTGAGGATGAGTATTATGCAGATTTGAAGCTTCATCCTCTTCGCGAGGCCATCCTCGAAAATTTCAATCATCCAAATTTGAATTAGATTTTTCTCATTTTTGCCTTAATGTTTAATAACTTATTTTCTTATATGAATTCACTCAAAAACACCGATTAGTCATTAAACACAATCATAATCTTTTAAACAATTTTGTTATTATTAAAACCATTAGAGAGATTTTGTCTCAACAATCTCCCCCTTTTTTATGATGACAAAATTCTTTAGATTATGATTTTAAATATGACAAGTTTATGAGATAAAATGTTTATGCTCCCCCTCAATCATATGTGTAATAATTTTTAAAATTAAAAATAATTACTCCCCCTGAACATATGCTAAAGTTTTGAAATAATAAAATTGAACCAAAAAGAGATTTCACAAAAATGAGATAAATATTACAAAAGATGGCTCAAAATTGCATAAATATTAACAAGCATAACATAGGATTGAAATAGTGGTTTCCAAAAGTATTCTCTTAAACAAAAAGTTGATAACAAGATGATCATAATCTATCTCCCCCTGAATTTGTCAACCATAAAAAAAATGGAAAAATAAGAGAAATAATTTCTTAACCAATTTTATTCAAAGATTGATGCACGGGTAACAACAAACAGTTTTTTTAAAAAAAATTCTAAACAATCCTCCTGAAGAGGTTGGACATGTAACTGTTGGAGAAGGATGAAGTTGGAGTTTGAAATGTTGTGACCGTTAGAGGTAGATGAAGGAGGCAGATGATGAAGCCATTGAATATGTATTAATGACGATAGAGTACGCATACTAGGAGCATGTGAGTGGTTGTAACAATCATAAATAGTCGTTTGCGCATTAAATGCAGAGCAAAACCCAAGGAGGTCGCACCACATGGACTGGCCAATAGAGGGAGGCATGTGCAAACTCTTGTCTGGCGTGACAAGAGAGAGTTACACCAAAATGGACACTGTGTCTTCTAGTGTATTTGCCATCCTTACAACTTTTGCTATAATTTTTTTTAAAGATCACATGTGATTTTTCACTTGATTTTAATAAAAAATCATCACAAGAAAAGAAACACATTAATGCTACACAATAAAAATTAATTAGATAATTTTGGGTAAATTAATGATGGAGAGTTTTTCCAAGATATTTTTGAACCTATCCTCCTGGAGAGGTTTGGTAAAAATATTAGTCAATTGATTTTCAGTTTCAATGAAAATTAATTATATGTCTCCTTTTTGAACATGATCTCTAATAAAATAATGCTTGATTTCAATGTGCTTAGATCTAGAATGCATAATTAGATTTTTTGAGAGAATTATAGCACTATTATTATCACAGAGGATGAGAATTTTTGCGTACCTTTGAGAGTAATCCTCAAGTTGATTTTTTATCCATAGTAATTGTGAACAACATTGTGTAGCTGATACGTATTCAGCCTCTGTAGTTGATAGAGCAATGGTACATTGTTTTTTGCATGACCAACTTATTATAGATTTACCAATAAATTGGAAAGCTCCACATGTGCTATTCCTTTCAACTTTGACTCCCGCATAATCAGCGTCACAGTAAGTTATGAGGTCAAGATTTGAACATTTCTTATATCAAATTCCTAGATTGATCGTGCCTACAAGATATCTAAAAATCCATTTGACTGTAGTAAGATGAGATTCTTTAGGGGAGGATTGAAATCTTGCACAAAGACCGACTGCAAAGACTATGTTTGGTCATAAGGATCCGATCATCCCTTTGTACTCTTTTTCAGATATTGGAGTTCCTTCATTATCCTTGTGTAGCATGGAGGATGGGTGCATAGGAGTTCCCATACTCTTGATTGAACTCATGTTGCATTTTTCAAGAAGATCCTTGGTGTATTTTTCTTGAGAGATGAAGATTCTAGTTTGCAGTTGTTTGATTTGCAAACCCAGAAGGAATTTTAGTTCTCCCACCATACTTATCTCAAACTCACTTTGCATGAGGTTGGAGAATTCTTCACACATCTTTTCATTAGTGGACCCAAATATTATGCCATCAACATATATTTGTACAATCAACATATCCTCTTTAAGAATTTTCTTGAAAAGTGTAGTATCGATTCTTCCTCTTACAAATCCATTTTCTTTTAGAAAAGAACTTAACCTCTCATACTAAGCTCGAGGAGCTTGCTTTAATCCATACAGAGCTTTTGAGAGTTTGAACACATTATTAGGCTTCTTTTCATCCTAAAATCCAAGAGGTTAGTGAACATATACCTCCTCATTTAAGAACCCATTCAAAAAGGCACTTTTGACATCCATTTGAAATAGTTTGATACCTTTATGAGTAGCATAAGCTAATAGGATTCTTATTGCTTCAAGTCTTACTACAGGTGTGAATATTTCATCATAATCAATTTCTTCTTGTTGGTTGTAACCTTTTGCCACTAATCTTGCTTTATTTCTAGTGACTTCTCCATCCTTATTCAGTTTGTTTATGAATATCCATTTAGTTCCAATGATAAATTTTTCCAGAGGACGAGGCACAAGATTCCACACTTTGTTTCTTTCAAACTGTGAAAGCTCCTCCATCATAGCTTCAACCCATGATTTGTCACCAATAACTTGATCAATTGTTTTGGGTTCAACTTGTGATATCATGGCCATGTTGATAATATTCTCCCTTAGAGAATTTCTGGTTTGAACACCATCGGCAGGATTCCCAATAATTAGATCAGGAAGATGAGGTTTGGCTATTTTCCATCCTCTTGGAGGTTGCTGAGAGGTTGGATCAGACTCATCCTCTTCATTTAGATTGAGTGCTTGAGAGGATGAATGTTCATCTTCTTCATATTTATTCATATTTTATAAACACAAGTCATCAAACTCATCAAAGATAACATGCATCGATTCCTCCACACCTGAGATTATATATTTTATAACTGTAAACTACATATTTTTGATGACAACAAAGACCACCGATTATGGACGATGCAACAAAATCAAAAAGAAGATCAATAAGCTTCATAATAAGATTCAAATCCAAACAATAGATGATAAAATGTAAAGGTATATGATACTGACCAATACTTCAAGTACATGAGAACAAGTCACATTTATACATGCATTTAAAATAGTTTCAAAAGTCCAAACCACATTAACAAAGTATTTAAAAATCATATTTTTGACTAAGTACATAAGTGTATTCGAATACACCATGTTGTATTCGAATACAACTTAAGTCAGAGGCAAAATTTAAACGTTGTATTCGACTACAACAATGTGTAGTCGAATACACTTCAAGTCAGTGGCCAAATTTCCTATATGTGTATTCGACTACACACATCTGTAGTCGAATACAAGTTAAGTTAGAGGCTAAAATTCACTAATTTGTATTCGACTACACCAATGTGTATTCGAATACAAGATGTAAAATTTGAATTTTTTGAACGTTACAAAGATGTGTATTCGAATACACATATATTGTATTCGAATACACCTGGTAACATTACAATTTTTCAGTCTGGGATGGCTCTAGAACATTGTAATTTTTTATCAAACCTCTTGGATCAATGGCCACGAATCTGAAGGGATGTTTTATGGAGTATAAATATCCCATAACTTCAGATCGAAAATTAACTATCCTTGAATTAATTCATTAAACAACCTTGAACAAAATTCTGATTTTTTCTAAGTACTTGCATTAGATTTTCATATCATTCTAAAAGTTCTCAAGTACTTGAATTGCTATTGAGTTGTTTATCAATATACCACATCTTAGACTCATTCAAACCTTATTGTATCATTTGTACAAGATAGCTTAATCTAAGATAGTGGTGTGCTATCTTAGAAGTATTGTTAGAAGATTTGTAGCAAGAATCCCAGGGTGGGAGTTGTACATTTTCTGACAAGTATTGAATTAATCTCTTGTGGTGTGCAAGAGGACTAGACGTACCCTTGGTTATAAGGGGAACCAGGATAAATCTCAAAGTCCATTTACTTACTGCAGTTTATTATTAATCCTTGTTCTTAAACTCTTAAATTCAATTACCATATTACTAAAAACAAGAGAATTTACTTACACCTAATTCACCCCCCCCTCTTAGGCGTACTTCTGTCCTTACAATTGGCATCAGAGCGGGTTAAGGTAACTTACTCCTCGATCAAATATACATGGCTTCCGCACAACCCTGTTTTTAGAGATGGTGGTAGCAGTACCAAGCCACCATGTTTTGTTGGAGAGCACTACGATTTCTGGAAAATACGTATGCAAGCATATCTTGAAGCACAAGGAGATGACATATGGGATGCAGTGGAAAATGGGCCTCACATTCCGAAAACTGTCATCAATAACATAGAAGAAATTAAGATAAAAAACTCTTGGACTGACGATGATAAAAGAAAAGTACTGTTTGATAAGAAGGCTAAGATTATATTGCAATCTGCACTAAGAATGGATGAATTTTTTCGGATATCTCACTGCAAAACAACAAAAGAAATATGGGATACGTTGGAAGTAACTCATGAAGGCACCATTGAGGTAAAAAGATCTAAACTCAACACACTATCACAAGAATATGAGTTATTTCAAATGCAGCCCGGAGAATCTATTCTAGACTTGCAGAAAAGGTTCTCCCACTTAACAAATCACTTGACAGCACTTGGGAAAATCTTCACCAATGATGAACTAAATCTAAAAGTACTAAGGTCATTGACAAGGGCCTGTCAACCAAAAGATACAACAATATCCGAAAAGAAAAGCCTATCCAAAATGTCTCTTTCTGCACTATTTGGAAAACTTCAAGAGCACGAAATCGAACTTGGAAGGCTAGAACAAAATGAAAGTCAAGAAAAGAAGACCAAAAATATTGCTTTAAATACCGAATCAAGAGAACAAATCAAAGACAATGATTCAGATGAAGATGAAAATATTATCCTTCTTGTTAAGAAATTTGGTAAGTTTCTTAAAAATGATAGAACATTCAAAAAGAAAAGCTTCAAGAAGAAAGATAATTCTACATCAAATCAAAACTTCACTTGCTTTGAATGTGGAAAACAAGGACATATTAAAGCAGATTGCCCAAATCTTGCTAAGAAGAATGTCAACAAAAAGAAAGACTTCAAGAAGGCATACATAGCTTGGGAAGACAATGAAGTAAGTTCATCTTCAGAAACAGAAAGTGAAGAATGCGCCAACGTTGCATTAATGGTCTCGCATCAATCAGATAATGAAGAGGTTAGTAATATAGATTCTCCTCATTATAATAAGACTAATAATGAATTAATTATAGAATACAATGATGCTCAAAATGCAATAAAGGAATTACTTATTGAATGTAAAAATCTGTGTAAAGGGGCAATTAGGGTGATTCCCTCTCTTTCAAAATTGTTCAATTAAATAGGGTGATTGAACGGTACGAAAAGGGGCAATTAGGATTGGAAAATGTTTTAAATATACAAAGATACTCAAATGACAAAAGTGGTCTTGGATATTCAAAATTTGATAAACCAAATTTGAGCAAAACTATTTTTGTTAAAGCAAGTAGTCAATCTATTCAAGAAAAGATTATAGTTATGAAAAAGGATGATCTTTATAATAAGAAAATTATTCAAAATAAATCTCTTACATATGCTACTAATAGTAGATTTAATCCTACTTGTTCTTATTGTGGTCTTCATGGTCATACACTTAATACATGTCATATTAGAAACATTAGTGTTCCAAGAGGGCATTACATATGGGTAAAGAAAGGTACTAACCATCAAGGACCCAAAGCACATTGGGTACCTAATAAAGTTTGATTTCAATTTTGTAGGTATGCAAACAAGAAACTTCAAACATGTGGTACTTAGATAGTGGCTGCTCCAAACACATGACGGGTGATATAACAAAATTTTCAGCTTTAACACTTGAGTCAAAGGGACATGTAGTATATGGAGACAACAACAAAGGAAAAATTTTAGGTATTGGAAAAGTCAGTACAGCACCATCCCTTTCGATTGAAGATGTCTTATATGTTGAAGGTCTAAAACATAATCTCATAAGCATCAGCCAACTTTGTGACAAAGGATACAAGATAGTTTTCAATAAAGATGAGTGCATCATCCAAAATGAAGCTACAAATGAAACTCAGTTTGTCGGTAAGCGTTTCAAAAACATTTTCATACTTAATTTTGAAGATTTATCCTTCAAAATGAAATGTCTTTTGGTAAGCGACAACAATGATGCTTGGCTATGGCATAAGAGATTTGCTCATATTCACATGGATCATTTAAACAAATTGGTCAAGCATGATCTTGTTGTAGGCTTACCAAAAATGAAATTTATAAAGGATAAATTATGTGACGCTTGTCAAAAAGGCAAACAAATAAAAGTTCTTTCAAACCTAAAAATGTCATTTCAACATCTAGACCACTACAATTGATACATATGGACTTGTTTGGTCAATCAAGAACCAAAAGTCTTGGTGGAAACTCATATGGACTAGTTATTGTTGATGATTACTTAAGGTTCACTTGGACCTTATTTTTGGCAAATAAAAATGAAGCTTTTAAGGCATTTAAAAACTATGCCAAGCTAGTCCAAAACGAAAAAATATGCCAAAATTGTATCAATTAGAAGTGATCATGGAAGGGAATTTCAAAATACTTCATTTGAAGAATTTTGTGAAGAAAATGACATTTTTCACAATTTTTCTGCACCAAGAACACCACAACAAAATGGGGTCGTTGAAAGAAAGAATAGATCCTTGATAGAGCTTGCTAGAACTATGCTATGCGACTCAAATCTACCAAAATACTTTTGGGCAGATGCTGTAAACACAACATGCTATGTTTCCAACCGGGTAATCATTAGGCCAATTCTTAAGAAAACTCCATATGAACTTTACAAAGGTAGAAAACCCAATATCTCTCACTTCCACATTTTTGGATGTAAGTGTTTTGTGTTACATAACGGTAAAGACAACCTTGAAAAATTTGATGAAAAAGCTGATGAAGGTATATTTCTCGATTACTCTTTATCTAGTAAAACATTTAGAATTTTTAATAAAAGAACTTTATTAGTTGAAGAATCAATGCATCTAACTTTTGATGAAACTAACCCCATAAAAGAGGAAAATATTATTTCTTGTGATGATGATGTTTTTGAAAGCGATAATCTAAGCAAAGAACTTCAAACTAATCAACCACAACAAGAAAGTGGAGTCAATATTGAAAGGCAAAGTGATGATCTTCCTAAAGAATGGAGAACCCATAGATATCACCCTATTGATAACATCATAGGTGATATAAATAAAGGAGTCACAACAAGATTAAAATTGCAAGATGCTTGCTTAAACATGGCGTTTGTTTCTCAAATCGAACCCTCCAAAATTGGTGAAGCACTTAAAGATGATCAATGGATACTTGCCATGCAAGAAGAACTCAATCAATTTGAAAGAAGCCAAGTTTGGGAACTTGTTCCTAATCTTGGAAATAAACACATCATTGGTACAAAATGGGTGTTTAAAAATAAACTAGATGAGAATGGCATAGTTATTCGCAACAAAGCTAGATTGGTCGCTCAAGGATACAATCAAGAGGAAGGGATAGACTTTGACGAAACATTTGCTCCGGTAGCAAGATTAGAGGCAATACGTCTACTATTAGCATATGCTTGTTCCATGAATTTTGAGCTATATCAAATGGACGTGAAGAGTGCCTTTCTCAATGGGTACATAAATGAAGAAGTCTATGTCAAGCAGCCCCCTGGATTTGAAAATTCCAAAAATCCCTCACACGTTTACAAATTGAAAAATGCTCTTTATGGTCTAAAACAAGCTCCAAGAGCTTGGTATGACAGATTAAGCACCTTTTTATGTGAACGCGGATTTGACAAAGGAGAGGTTGATAAAACGTTATTTGTCAAAAGAGAAAATGGTCACACATTATTGGTTCAAATTTATGTTGATGATATAATATTTGGATCAACCAACAAGGACATATGTGAAGAACTCTCTTCAATAATGCAAGGAGAATTCGAAATGTCCATGATGGGAAAATTAAACTATTTTCTTGGACTTCATATCAAGCAACTTGAGCACGACATCTTCATCAATCAAGCCAAATATTGTAAAGAATTACTAAAGAAATTTGAAATGGAGAATTGCAAAGAAAGTACAGCTCCAATGGGCTCCGGAACATATGTTGATAAAGATGCATCAGGAATTTCAATCGACATATCTAAATATCGAGGTATGATTGGATCATTATTATATCTAACAGCCAACTGGCCAGATATCATGTTTAGTGTTTGTCTGTGTGCAAGATTTCAGGCAGATCCGAAAGAATCACATCTAGTAGCTGTTAAAAGAATTATGAAGTATCTGAAAGGAACGACAAATGTAGGCCTATGGTATCCCAAGGGTAGCATATGTAGCCTAGTTGGATACTCTGATTCGGATTATGCGGGATGCAAAACAGACCGTAAAAGCACCAGCGGCACGTGCCATGTCTTAGGAAATGCACTAGTTTCATGGTCTTGTAAAAAGCAAGCTTGTGTTGCACTTAGTACTGCTGAAGCTGAATACATTGCAGCAGGAAGCTGTTGTGCCCAGATTCTCTGGCTTAAACAGCAATTACATGACTATGGAGTTGATCTTGGATGCATTCCCTTAAGATGTGATAACACAAGTGCAATAAACATCTCAAAGAATCCAATTATGCACTCTAGAACTAAACACATCGATATCCGACATCACTTTCTACGAGATCATGTGCTTAAAGGTAATGTTGAGGTAACATTTGTTGATACACACAATCAATTGGCTGATATATTTACAAAACTCTTACCTAAAGACTCATTTTATAAAATCAGAAGAGAACTTGGTATTTTGAGTGAAAATGATCTTTAACCATTGCATGATATACATAGTTTGTCATATCTCTTATTTCTTATTGATTATTGCTTTTTGATATATGAATTTGTGTATTACATGATGAAATTTTCATAAAAAACTGAGTTTTTAAGCAAAATTGTACTTATGTAGTCGAATACCAATATCTGTATTCGAATACATACTTTCCCAGATTTCCTGTTTCGAATACATCCTATGTGTAGTCGAATACACATTCCCAGAAAAATGTGTATTCGAATACAAGAAGGTGTAGTCGAATACACCTTCGCGTTTTTGCCCAGATATAAAAGCTGATTCACGTTTTAGGTTTAGTTTCTATTTTGTGGTATTCGAATACAACCCTAGCACTTTCTCTCTTCTCTCAAAAACTCATCCATCCTCCTTTCACTCAGTTACCCATTCACTCAACCTAGAAAAATCCATTACTCTTTGCTTCTCTCTTGTCATTACTCTTCAGATTTCTCACAAATCTCTCATTTTCTCTAAAACCCATTTTTCCCCAAAAAATCTCCTTTCTCACATATCTATCCCGGCTTCTACACACACCAGAAGAAATTGATCGTTTTTGCATATTCTACTCTGACAAGCGCATTATTATTCCAAAGTACGGTACCTTAGACTCTTTCTTTGACTTTAACTTTCCTAGGTTACTGAAAGCACAACATGTTGAAGAGTTTATAGGTTACAAATGTCCTTTTTATCCAGACTTGGTTAGGGTTTTTTATTGCAATCTTACCCAAGAGGGAAAACTGCTAGTCTCTCGCGTTAAGGGTAAAATCAATCGTTTAAATACCAAAACTATTGGAGAAATTCTGAATATTCCTTTTAATGGTGAAAAGTTCTGTCCAAACAAATTATGTGAATGGGGTGATATTTCTAAGTATGATGCGTATGTCTCCCTCTGTCGGTTTGACAGACGCACCATGGAACAAAAGAGAGCTCAGGCATATTCCAAGTATGCCCAGCAACGATAAGGTGTGGGAAATCTTACTGTTGATTATCGGCTTCTACACTATTTCCTTAGCTACATTTTGGTTCCGAAGGCTGGAAATTACTCCCAAATTTCGGAGTTTGAATTGCAAATTATGAATTTCATGTTTGAAGGTCGTCAACTTAATTGGGCATTTTGTGAAATCTATTATGTTTGGATTTCGTGAGGCAATTGGCTTACCCTATGCAAAGGAAGTTTCACGGATTCTGGAACACTTTGGTGTGGACTTCTCTGATGAAGTTATGTTTACACCCACCAAAGAAAATATGCTGGATTTAGGTGTTTTGCCTAGCATGCGGATAATATGGAATGAGGAGCTTGAAGCATTTGTGCATAAAGGTGATCATGGTCAACCATCTGATGTACAGGATGACAATGTTGGACCTTCAAACGCTGCTACTCAAGGAGATGAAGATGGCGAGGAGACTGCATCTGATGATGATTATATCTCCAATCAAATGCTAATGACTCGCCTTGATTCTTTCTAAACCTTCTTCCAAATTCAATTCGACAATTTGACCACCTCTATCGACACTCGTTTCACCACTATTGAAACTACTATTGCTCGCAATCATGAAGCTCTATCTCAGGACATTAGCAGTTTATCAGATAAAATTGATCATTTCCATATTCCGACAGATTTTTATTAAGTTCCTTAATTGCTATGTACTACTTTAACATTTTGCTATGTACTACTTTAACATTTTGTCTTATGTACTACTTTAACATTTTGCTTTATGTGCTCTTGTTTTATGAACTCATTTGTCATTTGGATTATGGTGTATTTTGTATTGCTCTAATTACGACGTATTATGTATTAACTTTTCTGATGTTATGACTTAATTTCTATTTATGATATTCTCCTTGTTCACTTATATGTCGTTTGTATGATTCTACTAGCAGCTTGTATGTCTCTTTTTCTATTTTTTCTTCTTTTTGATCATGTCAAAAGGGGGAGAAAATTTGGTATTGTTGTTGCATTTCAAATCTTGTAGGTACTCAAAAACAATCTTTTCAAATCATCACATATAACGGGGAGTATGCATATATTACGGGGGAGCAATGATGACGACAAAGACCATCGATTATGGACGATGCAACAAAATCAAAAAGAAGATCAATAAGCTTCAAATCCAAACAATAGATGATAAAATGTAAAGGTATATGATACTGACCAATACTTCAAGTACATGAGAACAAGTCACATTTATACATGCATTTAAAATAGTTTCAAAAGTCCAAACCACATTAACAAAGTATTTAAAAATCATATTTTTGACTAAGTACATAAGTGTATTCGAATACACCATGTTGTATTCAAATACAACTTAAGTCAGAGGCAAAAATTTTAATGTTGTATTCGACTACAACAATATGTAGTCGAATACACTTCAAGTCAGTGGCCAAATTTCCTATATGTGTATTTGACTACACACATCTGTAGTCGAATACAAGTTAAGTCAGAGGCTAAAATTCACTAATCTGTATTCGACTACACCAATGTGTATTCGAATACAAGATGTAAAATTTGAATTTTTTGAACGTTACAAAGATGTGTATTCGAATACACATATGTTGTATTCGAATACACCTGGAAACATTACAATTTTTCAGATCTGGGATGGCTCTAGAACATTGTAATTTTTTATCAAACCTCTTGGATCAATGGCCACAAATCTGAAAGGATGTTTTATGGAGTATAAATACCCCATAACTTCAGATCAAAAATTAACTATCCTTGAATTAATTCATTAAACAACCTTGAACAAAATTCTGATTTTTTCTAAGTACTTGCATTAGATTTTCATATCATTCTAAAAATTTTCAAGTACTTGAATTGCTATTGAGTTGTTTATCAATATACCACATCTTAGACTCATTCAAACCTTATTGTATCATTTGTACAAGATAGCTTAATCTAAGATAGTGGTGTGCTATCTTAGAAGTATTGTTAGAAGATTTGTAGCAAGAATCCCAGGGTGGGAGTTGTACATTTTCTGACAAGTATTGAATTAATCTCTTGTGGTGTGCAAGAGGGCTAGACGTACCCTTGGTTATAAGGGGAACCAGGATAAATCTCAAAGTCCATTTACTTACTGCAGTTTATTATGAATCCTTGTTCTTAAACTCTTAAATTCAATTACCATATTACTAAAAACAAGAGAATTTACTTACACCCAATTCACCCCCCCTCTTAGGCGTACTTCTGTCCTTACAATAACCTTTTGACGTTATGGAATATCCTAGAAAAATATCTTTTTCTGATTTTTGATCAAACTTTCCCAATTTTTGTTTATTATTTAGAATGTAGCAATAAAATCTAAATATATGAAAATAGGAAATATTTGGTTTTTGGCCCTTCCATAGTTTATATGGAGTTTGTTTAAAATTTTTCTAATGGATGCACGATTTGAAACATAACAAGCAGTGTTAATAGCTTCGGCCCAAAAGTATTTTTCAATGTTGGCTTCATTTAAAATAGTTTTCGCCATTTCTTGTAAAGTTCTTTTTTTTTTCTTTCAACAACTCGATTTTGTTGGGGAGTTCTTGGACAAGAAAAATTGTGAGAAATACCATTTTCTTTAAAAAGTTTTTTAAATGATTCATTTTCGAATTCACCTCTATGGTCACTTTTCACCGAGACAATTTTTGAACCTTTTTCATTTTGAATCTTTTTGCAAAAATGGTGGAATGCCTCAAAAGCTTCATCTTTATGTTTTAAAAATAAAACCCATGTAAAACGAGAGAAATCATCCACAATTGCAAAAACCATATCTTTTTCCACTAAGACTTGGAGTTTTGAAAGGACCAAAGAGGTCAATGTGAATGAGTTCAAGAGGATGATTTGTTGAAACAACATTTTTTTGAGTGAAAGCTACTTTTGACTTGTTTTCCTTTGACACAAGTTTCACATACCTTGTTTTTCTCAAAATCAATTTTTGGAAGACCTTTCACTAATTCTAATTTAGCTAATTTAGAAATAGTACTTAAGCTTGTGTGTCTAGCTCGTTTGTGCCAAATCCATTTATCTTTATCAATGGATACAAAACAAGATTCACTAGGTAAATCATCCAAATACATTTCATATAAATTATTTTTTCTAAAACCGGAAAAGAAAACTCTACTTGAGGATGAACGTTTAACCTCACATAGAGTAGGCTTGAAAATAACTTCAAATCCACTATCACATAATTGACTAATACTTAGCAAGTTATGTTTTAAACCATCCACATACTGAACATTTTCAATTTTAGCAGAATTATTTTTACCAATGATACATGAATCTTTTATTTGAGCTTTATCATTGTTACCAAACGTGACCGATCTTCCATCCTTTATCTCCAATGAAATAAAGCAGTGCTTATCCCCTATCATATGCCTTGAGCAACCACTGTCCAAGTACCAAGGCTTTCTTTTGTTGATTAGAGGATGAACCTGCGTTATAGTTTAAAAGTAACTTAGGTACCCACATAGCATTGGATCCTTGTTGGTTAGTTTTTCCTCTTGTGAGGATTTTCCTTTTGTGATAACAAATAGAATCATGATGCCCATGTTTACCACAAAATGAACATCCTTTCTTTATGTTGTCAACTTTCTTCTTAGCATGACAATTTTTGAAAGTATGTCCAAGTTTTTTGCAAAAAAGTGCATTTTGGCCTATCCTCTTGTTTTTTAGGCAAGAAAAAAAATTTCATATAATTTTTGTTTTTCAGAACTTTTAAATCCAATACAAGGTTTGTCAAAGATTCCAGATTGAGATCCCATTGTCTTCTGAAATGTTTCAGTAGATTTAACAAAGTTGGTAATGTCATGTTTTAGTTCTTCAACCTCTATTTTCAAGATTTCATTTTCTGCGTCCTCTTTTGGAGGATGAATTCTGACATTCTTTTTATTTCAAAATATTTATTGGTCAGATAATTTCTCATGAGACAACTGCAAATCAAGAATGATTTTTTCATATTTTTCTCTTGAGTCATTTAAAAGATTGTCAATTTCAATTTCTAACTATTCACAAGAAGGACATAGTTCTAAAATGCTTACCTTTTCAATTTCTAATTTTGCCATGAGACAGAGGTTGGCCTCTTCTTCCTTTTCTTGCTCAGAGGACAACTTGTCATTGTCATCCCAAGTAATGATCATGAATTTGTTTTTGTAGGGAAATCTTCTTGAGTTCCTTTTGCTGAGAGGACACTCAGTTTTGTAGTATCCCATCTTGTTGCATCCAAAACAAGTTATATGACTTTTGTCAGTTTTTTTGTTTTGAGGAGACATTCTATCTTGTCCTCTTCGATTTATCATCCTCTGAATTCTTCTGAAAATCAGAGCGAGTTCATCCTTATCCTCAGATAGAGGATCCTCTGAGTTTTCCTTTTTGATGACATCTTCAGTCTTCTTGGAGGATGAATTTTTTATTTGGCTGGATTTTAGAGCAATCATTCTTCCCTTTTTGTTTGGTTTGTCTGCCAACAACAAAGGTTCATGAACTCTTAGAGTTCCAACTAGATCTTCTAATTTCATGTTTGGCAAGTCTCTTGCTTCTGTGATGGCAGTCACCATTGGTCTCCATTCTTTTGGTAAACTCCTTAGGATTTTTCTTATCCTCTCTTGAATAGATTATACCTTTCCAAGAGATCTTAAGTTGTTTAGTATGATTGTTAACCTTGAGAACGTTTCACCAATGGTTTCCTCCTCCTTAATTTCAAATAGTTCAAAATCTCTTACTCTCATGTCAATTCTTGCTTCTTTAACGTGACTGGATCCTTCATGATGGATCCTTAGAGTATCTCAGAGCTCCTTAGCATTTTTGCACTCTTCAACTCTATTATATTCTTCCCTGCTCAAAGCACACATTAGAAATAAATGAGCTTTAGAGTTTATGAGCACCTTTGCATTTTCATCTGTCGTCCACTGTGCTTGAGGTTTTTCATCGGAGGTTGCGTCTGTGTTATCGGTTCTGATGACGTGATCCCCATTTTCAATCACATACCACATGTTGTTATTTTGTGATATGAGAAATAGTCTCATCTTACCTTTCCAATGGTAGTAATTTGTGCCATAAAAATAGGGAGGTCGGCTGAATGATCCTCCTTTAGGAATATACTTAGCTTTTGACATTTTTTCTTTTGGATCTTTTTCTCTTACACTGTTAGATGTAATTTTCTAGAGAACCAGACTCTGATATCAATTGATGTAGCTAAATATCACTAGAAAGGGGGTTGAATAAGGATTTTTCTATTAAAAATAATTTTCATGTGTTTTAAAACTATCCTCTCAGAGAGGATTGTAGACCCGAGGATGGTTACTCAAACCCTTAAATTAGAGCTCAACAAAAGAAAGATAAAATGTAAAGAATAACACACACGACTTTTATATTGGTTCACCTAATGAAGGCTACGTCTAGTCCTCACACACTTGTGAGATTTCACTAATGTTCAAACTGATCAACCTCTCATAGAGGATGATTACACTTTGTGTATTCTTTAGCCTCACCAAGCTTACAATTAAGTTTCAAATATTTCCAAGTATAACTTACATGGAAATTACAAATTGATATATGTATGATTGTTTCTCTTCTCTTAAACACTTTCTAAAAAGATATTTCAAAGATCTAGTGAAATATCATAGAAAGTATAAGGAGATGATGCATACTGCTCTTGATAGCTTTAAGATTCTTGATCTTTTAACGCAATGTTGTTGTGTGTTTTGTGATGAAGAGCTTGTTGCCTTTTATAGAAGTCTTATGATGTTCCTTCCATGCGCCAAGCTCTTTATGACCGTTGGAAAGTCAATTCAAAAAGCCCAAGGTCTTTAATTATAATTACAAAACTACCATCCACTGTCTTTGGACATACTTAGTCCATCCTCGAGCAGGAGGATCAACTCCTTGGAACATGACCTTGAGTTGTCCTTTTCTTTTCTCATTCTTCAAGACATGTAAGGCTATATTTTTGACTTTGTGAGCTACAACCTTTCTGAAAGTTGAAGGGCTGGGTCGTTTTCAACTTTTGAGAGTGATGTTGACAATAGAGAACCATCCTCTTACATATGACTGCCATCCTCTTGCACGTGATTCATAATTCCTTTCTTCAAGACATGTGAAGGCTTCTATTTTTGGCTTGTTTGTAGTTGCCTTTCTGTAGATTGACTCTACATTTTTTTCATTCATACAAGAATGATATATAGGTCTGCTTTTAGCCCTTGCACGTGATAGGATGGGTTGCTTTCAACATTTGGGAATGATGTGGACTTTATAGAACCGTCCTCCAATATAGTATTGCCATTCTCTTACCTAGTACTGGCCATCCTCGTACCTATTCATTTGGTCTTATGACTTCTTTATTTGAAATGCTTTATTTATTCATTCTTTAATAATGTTGTGTCTTACTTTAATGAATAAAAAACATTTGTTTTGTTGAGGATGAGTATTTTGCAAATTTGAAGCTTCATCCTCTTCGCGAGGCCATCTTCAGAAATTTCAATCCTCCAGATTTGAATAAGATTTTTCTCCTTTTTGCATTAATGATTAATAACTTGTTTTCTTATATGAATTCACTCAAAAGCACAAATTAGTCATTAAACACAATCATAATCTTTTAAACAATTTTGTTATCATTAAAACCATTAGAGAGATTTTGTCTCAACAACTTCAAACTCACTTCACTATATGTATGGATCATTCTTTATGAGTTCTTGCATCTAGTAAATCTCAAACAAAAATGATTGTAAAAATCTCCATTCTTTTTGAGTCAGAAACACGTGCATATGTATGGATAAGTTGCGGGCTCATTTTATAGTTTCAAAGATGATTGTAAAAATCATTTTTGCATTGAATGGTGGTCGTAAAAAAAATGGATTGAAAGTTGGATGTGAAAATTCCTTTATGGATTGAAAGATGAAAGTTGTAATTGATCAAGTATGATCAAGAAGAAATTGCAAATGTAGAGCGTTGTGTGATCAAGAAGAAATTGCAAATTGCAAAAGGGGGTCAGAATTAAAACTTCTCATCTCTTGGGATATTTATTACTACTTAACCTTGAACCTTGAATTTGCAAAAACGTTTTGGAGTGACCATGGTCTCTACCTGCCCCAACCAGGATTTGCTTGTCAAGGTTGTTCGACTCGCGAGTTTACATAGACTCGTGAAGGATCGATAGACTTGATAATAAAAAAATGACATTAAAAAACTTTGTAAATGATACATATTCACAATAAAACACCAACTACCATTAAAATATTTCAACATTCCAATTGAAACTCTATAATAAAGTTTTTTCCATACAAATTTATAATAAAGTTGTTCCCCAAAAAAAAGATGCAACAAAGAAGAACTAACACATCAGAAACAACATCACAAATAAGAAAATAAATGAAACACAAAAGTGGAACACAAGCTAGTTGAGAATGAGAGAGATGTGTTGAAGACAAAATGCAAGAGACACATAAGCAGAGCGCAAAGTGTGAGAAGCGGAACCAAGAAGAACTAAAAACGTGAGCGAGGAGCAAATACACATAACACATAACAATCGAATGGAAAAGAAAGTGAGAAATCACTAAATTTGATCACTTTCTTTTAGATTTAAGAAAAACGAAGACACTAAACAAGGAAATAAGGATTCACGATCCATATAATTCAAGGAAACTGTGAAATCCATTACGTTTTTTTGTTTGCCTTTTTTTTTTCAAAATTTATAGCAAACTCGTGAACTCGTCATGGACTCGCAATTATATCTGATTCTGTTTGAATCTACATGAGTTTCATAAGTCTACCAAGAAAACAATTTACGAGTGAGTTAACATGTTTGACTCGTAAACTTGGACAAGTATATGAGTTGACTTGCGAGTCTGACAACCATGTATTCCCTGCATATGGGTAACAATGATTTTATATTCTCGTTGTTTTGTAACACGAGATCCTCTCGAAAGAGCATGATAAATCCTGAATAATTTTCATTTTAGACCTATCTTTATTTCATGGTTATTATCTTATGTTTGTGGTTTACTTTCAGGCTTATTGGTTTGTTTGTGATTGATGATCGTTTGTGACTGGGTTCTTGATACCTGATAAGTGGTACATGAAGAGTTAACGAAGATCATGTATAGTTCGAGGAAAACATGACACATTGAGTTGATGGCATGTAGATGTGTATAGTGTAAAGAGAACATTGATGACATATGGAGTTGATAGACAATATTTTTCAATAATACTCTCATTCTCACAAAGTCACATAATATGACATATAATTTGTATTCCATTTTAAATAAAATGATGTAAAAAAAACAAAAAAACTTTTTTATTATATTTTATCAAATAAAGAAGATTTTTACTTTTCTTAATTTTGTATTCAATACCTAAATTTCCATGACCAACACATAATGAACATTGATAAATCACGTTTAAAATAATTTCCTATCAAATATATTAAATTTTTACATTTTTTAAAAATTAAAAGTACTAAAGCATCCGATTTGCTTTTATTTCAATATTATTTATATTATAATTAAAATGATAACGTGTATACTTTAAAAAAATAACCGCATATTATAAACGATGGACCCATTGCAGGTTTGTTACATGTTTTACATATAAATATAAAAAATCTTAGACAAAGCCTATAAATATTTGTCTTGAGCTTAAATTCCAAACTTTATATTATCGATAAAAAAATCTTAGACAAGCGTTGCAACCTTTTTAATGGAAATATCTAATTTTAGTAGCACAAAGTGGAATTATGTCATTCTTATCCACACATATAGGTGACTCACCGTACCCGTTATCTTGTCCAATAAGATGTGGTACTAAAATATTTTCCTGTTCAAATGATAAAACACTACGGACATGTTTGATATGTTGGGTGCATATTCATACTTATATTATATATATATTTTTATTTAATTTATTGATTTAATTGTAGTTTTGATACATCTATTATTATTAATTCATGAAATAAATTTTCTATTTTAAAAGTCAACAATTTTGGTCATTCTTTTAGATTTTTGAACTAAAAATAACGATTTAATATATATTTTTAGTGACATAATATACATTTCTATCATATAGAATCATGTAAAAATTAAATATTAATTATTCATATGTCATTAATTACATTAAAAATATGAAAAAAATTTGAAGTTGAAAGTTAAATTTTTACGGCGTTTCACTTTCATTTCATGATTGTTAATAATTTTACATTGTCATATCATATATCATGTTATTTAAATCATTTTACGTCATCGTTTTTAAATTAAAAATTCATAAAGATGGACTAAAATTGGCGACTTTAAAATAGATTAATCAATTATGTAAATTAATAAAAATAAATGAACTAAAACTACAATTAAGTCTAATTTATATGAGTTTTGTTGCTATATTATTTAGAAAAAAAATATATTTATGTATTTATTTAATTTATATAAATTTATACTATAAATTAATCGTAAACGTCAAAATATTATAAGTATTTATAAAATAATAATATATATAATTAATTGTGTTTTATTTAATGTATAATTTTTTTTACATTAATTCACTATAAAATGTAATTTAATTAAAAATATCAATATTATTAAGTTAAATATTTTATGTAGTATCCAAAATCTTTATTTTGTGTGCATGAATTTACGAGTGGTTAAAAAAAAAATACTATCTTGTGTATAAAAATCAAACTATTTTTTTACCAAAGTATAAGCAATAGCCAAATATTCTTTTTATTTTATGGCCATAACAAGCTGTTAGTTAGAATAACATGAATCTCATCCATCCAAACACCACACCTCAACACTCTCTACCATGTCTCTAACATCACTTCCCACTTTTCCAACTGTAAACAAAAACCATTCACTTCAACCAAATTTACCTTCTACTCCCTCAAAGTTTGGCATAAATTTGGTTTATAATGATGCATCAGTCATTGTTGCAGCAACAGAAGCAGTTGCATTAGCCTATGCTGCTGTGAATGCAGCTAGACATGCTGTGGAAGAGAGTGAAAATGGGGTGGTTGGAGAAAAAAACATAGGATTTGATGATACGAGGAGGATGAGGAGAAGAAAAAGAAGGAAAAATTTGGGGTGTGTGGTTGAAGAAGAGAATATTCAGAACAATTTTTCAAGAGAGAAAGAAGTTGTTGGGTTTTTGAGTTCAATAGAAGAGGCTGAGCTTTGTTTATGTCTCAAGGTATGTGTTTTAAAATAGGCAAATTGTATTTATGATCTTCTTATATTTTGCAGATTGTATTTGGTCTATAAATCAGGCCTATTAGGTATTAAATTTTTATATATAAATAATATAGTGCATGGAAATAGATATAAAGTTTTCATATTTCTACAGTAAAATGATAGGTTAAAAGAGTTTAAATATGTGGTTAATTAGATGGTTAATGAATATAATATATGACAAAACTCATTAATCACAATTTTTTTTGACAACACAAATTTAAACAGAATTTACAATGATATTTTAAGCTTCCAACAATTACAGGTAGATTTAAGCACCCAAAAATCGTTATGAATCATGTTTAAATTTGTACTTAATCAATCACATTCAATGAATGATTAATGAGTATCACTGACACCTACTATATCCATTAACCATTACTTAATATAATTAATGCGTTAATCAACTATTTTATTTCATATCGATTTGGTGAACCAAAATTTCATTTCTCTTTGAAATAATATTCATAATATTATGTCTCATGGTATATACAGTAAGAGTTGTCACATATAAGTGATTCCTTGGATGTAAAGCACACAACACAACATTCATTGCAAAGTTATTATATAGTTATTTTTACACCATAATTTGCTTTATATTTCCTTAATTGTTTTTGTTCTTTTGATACAATTATCTACTAAACAATTATATCTGTTAATAGGTCAATTCATTTTGTATAATATATTACACATTTCTGGAGTGAAAAACATAATATAAGCATTTAGTACAAATGCAAATTTTCTTTTGCTGGCCATGAATTGACTTCAGTGTACATTGAATAAAAACAGGAAGGGGCAAGGATTGAAGTTTCTAAGCACAGAATGATAGAACATGAAGGGAATTCTTCTATTTCAAGAAGGCTTGCTCATGTTAATACAAGTCTAGATAAAGTGTTGAGTAATACAAGAGAATCAAAAGAAAGATTAACTCGTGAGTATCGCGGTTTAGTTGCGTCGATTGCAGCTCGTTATCAAGGCAAAGGATTAACCTTTCAAGACCTCGTTCAGGTGCATATTTACCTCTGTAGCACCAGCACTTATGATCAAATGCATATCTTTGTGTCTGACACTGACACATTGATTGCATTCAATTATTCATTTTCTAAAATTATTACAAATGTGACGTGTTTGTGTCAATGTCACGTCCGTGTCAAAATCTATGCTTCATAGATATTTACATATTTTTGGATTTTGCTCTTTTGTGAAAATTTCTCCTTAGACATTTTAGTTTATTTTACCAGGAAGGAACCATTGGACTTCTTCATGGAGCTGAGAAATTTGATCCAAATAGAGGATGTAAGCTGTCTACATATGTTTACTGGTGGATTAAACAAGCTATTCTTAAAGCATTGGCTAGGAAGTCCAGATTAGTCAGATTACCGGTGAGGAATGTTAGGAGAACTTATGACATATCTATAAGCTATTTTCAAAATATTTTTATAAACTCTCCAAGACAACTTATGAAAATAGTTTTATAGTTTATACGAAACAATTTAACTTTATTTTATCTTTTGTTATAGATAGTTTATATAAAAGTACTTATATGATAAACACTTATGCTAGAAGTGTTTTAAGTAAGCCATTTATCCAAACAAGTCCTTAGTTAGCTTCCATTAAGTTTTTTAATTGATATATTTTCACAATGTACTGCTAATTTTTTACTTTTGGAGGTTACTAGTGATTCTAGTTTTGAAATAGACCAAATCATATGTAAACGACTTTGCATATTAAAAGGGGAAAATTCAATGGTGGTCTACCGTAGACCAGTACTTCAAAGTCACTCGACACTCTAATGATGATTATCGAAACTCTAATGATGATTTCTGACACGTCTCAGATGTATAAGTTAATTGTTCTCTTTGCCTTTACGGCTGAGACGGCGACATGATTGTTATCGGTTTAACAAGTTGAGTGTATAGGGACACATTTGCTTTCCTATATTTTTATCTAACAGACAATGATCGATCGAGTCATTGTCATAGTTGTAAAGAACAAGAGGACAATTAACTTTACTTTCGAGCAGTGCCTGTGATCGTTATTAAAGTTTTGAGTGGCTTCTAAGTACTGGACTACTGTGGACCACATGTGACGATGGTCCACCGTACCGCCTTACACTTTTACTATTATTGAAAGTGTTTTTTTATTTTTATTTATTTTTATCTTACTATGAAATACTTGTATGATAGTTTACTAGAAGATTTTAAAAGTAGGCTGTTTATTATGAATGCTTGGTTAGTGTGTGATTTACAGGGAGAGAAGTATGGAATGGTTGGAAAAATTGCAGAGGCAAAGAATGTGTTGAGCAAAAGACTGAGGAGAAAGCCAACATACAATGAAATGGCTGAGGTGCTTAATGTGAGTGTTTCCATTGTAAAACTTGTTTCTGAAAGGAGCAGACAACCAATTTCATTGGACAAAGCTGTATTTGATCAGGGAAACTTAACACTTAAGGTTTGAATAACTACATTCTTATTTTATATGAATAACTACATATTTGACAAAAACCTAAGTCACATTGAAAAGAAAAGAGTTAAGGCTTTAAAAGAGTTTATAAAGAGACATAATCTTCGCCTTACAAGTTAGTTTTGTAAGAATGAATTATGTTGAATATAAAAAACTATTATGGTACCAGATTCTATCCATTTGAGTCACCTACAAAATCATCCACGCACCAAGATAATAGTGATGTACGTAAGAGGGGATATCTGGAAAAATCCAAGTCTCGTTGAAAAAATTGTTTGAAAAGAGTTTATAAAAAAAGACACTCTCACTTTACAGACCGATTTTGAAAAGATGAATAAACTCCGATATAAAAATTTAATATATGTATCCTCTCAATATATCCTTCAAGTTTCCAATTTAAATACATTTGAGGAATTAAGCTTATGGAAAGCTGCTTGCCTCCTATTTAAGCAAATAGAAAGTTACTAAACAAGTAAAGTTCACATTTGCGACAGTGCATTCAAGGCGGTGCCAGGACAAGGAATAAGTTACTTACAAAGAATTTCTTATAAACTCAGTTGCTTATATCTAAATGAAAATTAATATAACTGATTATTTTCTTTGCTTGAGTTATAGACCATCCACCAGAAGTTTTGAGTTTAATACCAATATTTTAGCAACAAATCTAATAAATATAAGTGTAGTACTAGGTGTATTGATTTTTATTTTGTGAAATTTTACCAACTAGTATGTCTTCCTTGGTATTATATTGAACTCAATCTTTTGATCTATATGCCCGATTTTTTCAAATTATTATCAATATTAACTTGTCAATGTCATGTCCGGTATCAATATAGTGCATTCTGAGTTATTATTCATAAGGTTTACTATGATATATGAATGCAGGAGATTATGCCAGGGCCAGTTGAAATGATTCCAGAGAAGATGGTTGAGAGACAGCTAAAGAAGCAAGGTGTGGTGAAGCTTCTTAACACACTAAACAAAAGGGAAGCAGAGATTGTAAAGTTATACTTTGGACTCAATGGAGAGACTCCTTTGTCTTTTGAGGAAATAGGAAAGCAGTTGAAACTATCAAGGGAGAGAATTAGACAGATTCATGGCATTGCACTGTCAAAATTGCAACAAACTACTCTTGTAGATAGTCTAAAGTTTTATGTTGTATAGAAAAAAATCTTGTTGATTAAGATTTATGAATGAGAAAAAATGAAATAAAGAATGTGTTAAACCATGTGGATAGAGATGTGAAGGTAGAGTTAGACCATTTAACCTAAGAAAACAAAAAGAAATAGCATCTTTACATGTGATTCAGATTCCTTGTTGTAACTGTGTCACATAATTATAGCTCTCACTCGTCTGGTTTAGATTGATAGTTAAGATTGTTTCACACAGTAAAATTGATTGTGTGATCAGGATCGTCCGATCTGAAATCAACAAAAGAGATACATTATTTGTACTTGCCTTTACTCAATACTATGTCAAAGGATTTTTGTTTTAAAACAAGCTGAGACAGACACATAGGCTACTATCTCTAGCTTGCAAACTTTGTAAGTTATAATCAAAACTTGGAAAAATATTTTTTTCCACCAAAAATAACCCTGCTTTCATAATTTCAATAAAATTTGAACAGTCATATCTGTTTTTACAAAGTCTCAAAATAGAAAACACATGTCAATAATGTATTTACAACCAGTCAGAATTCAAGAAAACTTAATATATCAAATCCAGTATTTCTATATTTAATACAACTTAAAATAATCTAACTTTACATTGCCATTCAATAGCTGAATTTACTAATTATCATTCAATAGCTTTTTTGCTTCTAATTTTTGCAGTATGAAACAACATTCTCCTTGTGAATAGCTTGGCTTATTTATATGCTTATGGCTTTCATTCAATTAGCAGTTGCCACTTCTTAAAGATGTGTCCCGGTGTCTGAGACCGACGCAACACCAACATATTAATCACATTCAATCAATTTATTTTTTCAAAATATTACCAATGCTAACGTGTCAGTATCGTGTCAGGTGTTCGTAGGATATTCGTAGGATATGTGTATACACCATGGAGGTCTTATCATTGACATGACATCCCTATTAACAAGAAAAGAATCAAAATGAACAATGAATTGCAACATACAACTCTAACCAATATCATAACAACCCTTAATCTCAAGTTCTCAACCAAAATCAATTATTTGCTTACCATTTGATCCTTTCACTAGATCCTCATGGTTTGAACAGAAGCAGAGAGAAATGGCACTTTGATAACTCTTCATCATATGCATATTTTTCCACTGTTTTAGTCTTATTTATCTTCAATCATTAGTTAAATTAAGGATTTATTTGATACATTCGGTTGATTTTTGTCCTTTGAATTTTTTAATATGTTATGCTTATATTTCAGTGATTAAGTAGGAATTTTTCGTAATTTTACATTGCGTTTTTTTTTAAGTGCAGTGCTAAATTTTGGTGAAAAATCAACATGACATATGTGGATTATTTCAGTCATATATGGAGTTCTATATGTCCAATTAGTGTCACTCCAAGTGATAATGAAAGCTAAGATCTATATCTACAACTTTCATGAAGACACCGGGACCAAACTCAGACTCAAAGGATGAGAAAAATGCAAAATACATCAGACAGCAGATGTTGTGCGCCTGGAGCGCGCCCTGCGCGCCTGAAGCGCATTTCCAGTCATTGTTCACTGCCAGTACGCGCCCGGAGCGCAAATCCTGCGCCTGGGGCGCGCGACGCGCATCAACATTCATAAAAACACAAATTTTTACTGTTTTGAGGATCTTTTTGACTCTTGGGAAGTTGGGAGACTTGTGCCCTAGCATAGAAACTCAAAGACGACCGTTTCTAACGCCATTGAAGCAGTTTTATCAAGAATCATCCATGAATCATTCTTGTAATTCTTCTTTAATCCTTATCTTTTGTATCTCTGTCATGAGTAACTAAGCCCTATTTGTTAGGGATGAGTGTAACCAGATGAAACCCTTATTTTTCTGATTTGATTTCTAGTTATATGAATGAGTTTATTGAATTATTTTTCTCCTCTCTGTGCTTAATGCTTTTTATTGCTTGATCAACATTAAAATGTTCTACGATTTGTATTTTGAAATGGAAGTGAACTTTACGAATGCTTGAGATGAGAAATTCATGAATTTGTAGTCTAGGGATAGATGCAGGTCATGAAACCAATTAAATTAGTTGCAAAACAATAATTTACAAGAGAATTTCTATATGCTAATGCTTAATTCTAATCTTAAATCTACTAAGGAATTAGGGGTTATTTTGGAATTAAAGGTTCTGTCACTAAGACATTAGGGCAAGAATAATAAAGAGAATTCGGTAATAATTCAATAAAGGAATTCAGTAACTAGGATCAAATTAGACACCAAGGTTGGATTCGAAGTGAAACTCATCCCTGACATTTTTCTCATTATAAAAGATCAATTTTATTACTGTTGTTAATTTCAAATATCATTTCAATCAACTTGGGAACCTTTTGTTCAATTTTAGTAATTAAATATAATTCAATAGTAAAACACAATCCTTGAGTTCGACACTCGGTACTACCGTTTTATTATTACTTGCAACAATTCAGTACACTTGCTGAAAAGCTATCACACTTCCAACCACCTTCTACAAGTGCAATGTTGAATGAAGTTAGAGATGATTTTATGGTAGCTTTGAGATCTATCAGAATGTGAGAGTTGGAATACTTTCTTTATTTAAAAGTAGGAAAACAAGTTGCAATAATATAATTTATTACTTTAATCACAAACATGCTGATCATACATGTCTATTCTTGTATATCATATCATGTTTTAAGTGGACTACATACAATTATTCACCTACTACCAGAACCCAATTATGTGTATTAAAATTTTATCAATTTTGCTTTCCACACCCCTCATATTACTTCCCACACCCCTAAAATTTTTTTTAAACCCAAAATGCCCTTCCCTCTTTATTCAATTAAAACACTTTTCAAAACCTTCTTCAACCTTCAACCTAACCTTCATCTTCACTAAACCTAACCTTCAACCTTCACTAAACCTTCTTCAACCTTCAACACATCTTCAACACATTCAACATCATCTTGAGTAAGCCATTGTTGTTTTTGGTTTTTGGGTTAAGCTTCTTCAAGACATTATGGGTTCATCATTTTCATTTTTGGTTTTTGAGCAACACCATTTTCGTTTTTAAGGTTTTATGGATTCATCATTTTCATTTTTAAGCTTCTTCAACACATTCTGGTTTTATCATTGTTTTCTGGGTTTAATGGGTTTTATGGTTTTATTCCATTTTCTGGGTTTAGAGTTTTCTGTGTTGTGTTGAAAAGATGAACGGTATGTGAACTGAGATGCAATACGCGAACTCAATTCACGTATGTGGGCGTGAACTAAGTTCACGTAGGCAGGATTAATGGTTTTGGAGTTCACGTAGACTGGTCATGGAGTTCACGTACGTGAACTGAATTCACGTAGGCATGATTTAGTTGCATAAAGTTCACGTACGTGAACTCAGTTCACGTAGACTGTTTATTCAGTTCACGTACGTGAACTGAGTTCACGTAGGCAGGATGAGTGTCATGGTGTTCACATACGTGAACATGAGTTCACGTAGACAAGTATCAAACTTCCAAGTGGCAATTGCAAGAACATCAACATTGATCTTGTAGCTATCCTTCAGAAAAAAATTGAATAGTTTTAAACTAATTTGATTACTCTACATAACTCGATAATCAAATAGTTAAACATGGCTAATTGATTAAATAAAATACTTAATCAGTTAATCTGATAGATTTTATGAAGTTGATCAATTAGTTATTACCGTCTAATTACTAGCATACCAAAATTTGGAATATGATGATTTTCAAAATGACTACTATTGATGAAAAACTTACCATTAGAGCTCCTTACACAATTGCACATATTATAATATAGATGATAAATATTTAAATTATAAAAATTTATTATGTTGCTGTAAAAATCATATCAAATTATCTCACTGTGTTGTAATGCAATCATGCTGTTGATGGTTTCCCAAACACTGCATATATCACCAATACTATCTTGTAACATCCTTTTCAAACTCACTGTGTTGTAATGCAATCATGCTGTTGATGGTTTCCCAAACACTGCATATATCACCAATACTATCTTGTAACATCATTTTCAAACTCCAATGCGCCGACTCAACCCTTTGTGTTGTGGTGTTCCCAAAGTGCATAACTCTATTTGTCCACGCCTCAACAAACCTTTCCTTGTGAGGAATTAACCACTGCTCGTGTACATAATCATAAAAAATAGAACAACTACTACAAATTCCTTCAAAGATAGCCAACTTCGTGTAGTACTGAGTCTTGTCATAACTGTAAATAAGAGCCTCCCATGCCTCCATTATTTGCACTTGCTTCTTTTTTGGAAACACGGTCGTCTTGCACTTGGCTTTCACATTCTTGCATATATGAAACAAGCATAATAAATTCACTGCTTTTGGAAAAACATTTTCAACTGCGTTCATCAAAGCAAGGTCTCTATCAGTAACGATGACTTCAACTTCACCACTTGTAATATGTTCTTTCACCATTTTTAGTGCCCATATGAAGTTATCAACATGCTCAGATTGTAGATATGCAAATCCCACACAAAATGTCATTTCAGTAGATGTAACACCAATAATCTCAAGTAATGGCATTCGATATCTACAAGTCTTGTAAGTGCTATCCATAATCAATATTATGTGAAAATTATTTACAAGAGTGATAGCGTCTGGATGGGCCCAAAAGATGTCCCTCAACTCATCTGAACCTTCTACTTTCCTATATCGATACACATATTTGTCGCGTTCCATTAATGTCAAAAGATGTTGCATTTCTGTTCTATTACCTCTAAGTGATGAACGATATGCTTGACGTGCATTGTAAACTTGTTTTATTGTCGTCAAACTTTCAACATTGTGATCCCTCAATGTCATTAAAATGTTTTTTGGTTTTACAAAGTTCTTTGTCATATTACCAAGTACATTTTTCTCATCTTGAGACAATCGGCCTAAGAAAGAGTGACCAGTCAGTTTTTTAGCCAATTCGTGGTTATGGAGACCACATATTACATGCAAATACCATCCATCACCAACACTTGATCGTGTTCCTCTCAATCTAAATGGACAATCACATTTTCTAGTCCAAGTACTCTTCGTAATATTAGGATTCTTCCATGGTTTATATTTACCACTTCTTTCACAACCAAGAATTAATTTTGTCTTTGTTCTTGGTCGTGCGGTCGCATTTTCAGATCTAAAAATCACAACAACAATTCCATTTTCCCTTCCAACCTTTCTAGCCCATTTCAATAATTCATCTCGTGTATCAAACATCACGCCGGTTGTAAACATATCAGTCAAATCAATCATAACAGGTTCAACTCCGTCATTCATAGCGTCAAAATTAGGTTCCACATCATCACACAGGTCTTCAAAATCACGATCCAAATCATCATACATTTCTTCAAACACATCATATTCCAAACCTTCCAAACCTTCATACATTTCATCACTGTTGTCTCCCCCTTCATCCAATAAATTACATTAATATAATATAACCATTGTTAAACACAATAAAAAAAAAATTCAAAAATGGCATGTTTAAAATGGCTTACGTGAACTTAGAACACGTACGTGAACTGAGAATGCCTACGTGAACTCAGTTCACGTATCACTCACGTGAATTCAAATCAAGTCACCTACGTGAACTGAGTTCATGTATTTATAAATTGTCAATTTTTGCCTTCTTTACGTGAACTGAGTTCACGTACGTACACGTGAATTCAATTCACTTGTGTGCTACGTGAATTGAGCTCATGTATGCATACGTAATCTCATTTAACGTATTTTATAAAAACATACAAACTCCATAACCATACGCAATCCTAATTCACGTATGCCTACGTGAACCTAATTCACGTAAATTGAAAAAATTCATCAACTTATTAGCTACGTGAGTTCAGTTCACGTGAAGGTACGTGAAATGAGTTCACGTACGAAACTCAGATCTGGAAAAAAAAAGTCAGCTTCAAATTCCTTACCTACTTGTTTTGATTCCCTGTAATGATGAGGGTGATGAAAATGATGAAGATGTTCAAAGTGATTGAATTTTATTGAACATCAAATGTATCAAAATGATGAAGATGAGGATGATGAAAAATAAGAATAATGAAGAAGGTTGAAGTTGGTAGTTAGTGAGGATGAAGGTTGAAGAAGGTTGAAGGAGGTTGAAGAAGGTTGTTAAAAGTGTTTTAATTGAATAAAGAGGGAAGGGCATTTTGGGTATTTTGGGTTAAAAAAAATTAAGGGTGTGGGAAGTAATATGAGGGGTGTGGGAAGCAAAATTGAAATTTTATTTGTACATGCAGATGTTGCCCAATAAAATAAATGCATTAAAAATATATATAGTTATCAAGACTTGTATCTCACATCTGGTGACACAACTCAACTGCAACCAAGTGACTAGACTCAAATGATTAACAAGCTTCAGTTAAGAATGAATCGTTTGAGAGAATTCGAATTCAAATCTTGACTAGAACAATTCTTGATTAAGTTTTACTTACCTCTTGACTGAACTCCAAATTATTATTAAGTCTCATTCACCTGAGAACCAAGAACCGAAAAGTTAAAACCAAAAAATCTAATGAGACAATTGCAACTATACCTATTGAGTAGATTTCCGCAAATGTATTGTACAACTTTTGCTCATTGGATATTAAATATAATATTAGCGTGGTGTTTAATAGTTGTAATATTCACAAGGTCAGTATCTATATGTTGACACCTAATTTTTTCCGATTTTTTATTTATTTTTTACTTTTTATTAAGAAAGGAAATAATAATAATAATAATAATAATAATGACAATAATAATAAATATATAAATATATGTGAAAAAATAAAAATAAAGGAAACTAAAAGAAATCAAGTGATTGTCATAAAAATCTATGCAATGATGATCAAAATAAATGAAAAAAAAACAGAAAAGAAATTGATTGATAGTCATAAAAATCAGAATAATGGTGATCAATTGAATAGAAAAGAAACTGAAGAAGTGAATCAATGGCAATAAGAATCGGTATAATTGTGGCCAATTAAAAGAAAGGAAAACCGAAAAAAAATAGATTAATGGTAATCAATTGACAATTATTCTCTTGTCTTTTGCAATCTACACCCAAAAGTCTATAAATAGTCTATAAATAGATCAAAGGGCCCATATTATGCCAAGGCCACTTGAAATGATTCTAAAGAAGATGGTTGAGAGACAGCTAAAGAAGCAAGGTGTGATGAAGCTTCTTAACACACTTAACAAAAGGGGAGCAGAGATTGTAAGGTTATACTTTGGACTCAATAATAGAGACTCCTTTGTCTTTTGAGAAAATAGAAAAGCAGTTGAAACTATAAAGGGAGAGAATCTATTATATATATTTAAAACAAACCTTCGAAAAACCGCGAATGCCACCTCACCCTCGAATGTCACATATACAAATATTTCTCACATCAGTCAAAAAGCTGATGTGGACATTTCCTCCTTTCTCCCATCTCAATCATGTTCTCAATACCTAATCTCCTTTAATTCTACTCTATTTTTCATCTTTCTTCCACAATTTATTTCATACTTCCAAAATCTATTTGATAATATTATTTTATAATAAATTTATAAATTATAAAATTATTTTACAGTTATTTACAATTTATAAATTATTTTACAATTTGATAATAATTTATAATTTATATTATTATCAAATTATTTAATAATAAATTTATAAATTGTTTTATATTATTATTTTATAATATAATTTGTCATTTAACAACGATAATAATTTAGATTATTATTCATTAAATTCAATAAAAAAAATGACTAATCACTCCTAAATATCGATATAAATGCTCTTTATTTACTCCTCTTTCATGGACAATTTTGTAATTTCATTCTGTCAATCTATTTTTTTAGTAATATTTTATAAAATAAAAATATATTTTTTATTTGATAGAAAATACATTATTAAAAATAATCATAAAATATGAATATATGAAAA